>JABUQX010007817.1:0-5000 GCA_015478945.1 Trachelipus rathkii
TGGAGTATCTGAATGATAAACAAAGGGGTAGGGAGAAATGCTCATGAAAGTACATAGAACTGGAACAAAGAGGGTATGGGTGAAAATACTCAGGAAAGTACATGAGCACTCTGGAAAACGGCTAGAAGCATTGAAAGTAGCTGAAAGTAGCTTAGAAAGTAATATTTTTTTTTACCCTATGTTTTCTTTTTACCCCATGTTAAAACTTCAAATCTTGTTTTTTGGATTTTTAAGAAAAAAAAAAAATAATAATAATTTTAATACCTATTCCATAACTTCACTAATACCAACCTCAATAACATGTATACCATAGCATTTCTATATGTCAAGTGTATGAGGAGAAAAACAAAACTGAAAATATTAAATTGGTGAAAATAAATAAATAAATATATATATATATATATATATATATATATATATATATATATATATATATATATATATATATATATATATATATATATATATATATATATATATATATATATATATATATATATATATATATATATATATATATATATATATATTACAGATTATTACACTCACGGGCCGGGCCCTTCTCAAGGAGGGGTCAGGAAATAAAATACAGGGAAACCCACCCAAGCCTAACGCAAATCTCTTAGGTGAGCCCAGACGTGGGTTTTAAAGAGAGGAAGATTAAATACAGTTGGAAAAACAGATGTCAAGGAGTTCCACAGAACAGAAGTGGCTGGAAAGGAGGAGGCACCCCAACGAACGAGTCTGGGATTTTCAATGCTCACGCAAAATTCATGCGAGAGCATGGCACCCCTTGTATTACGAGGGTGACGCAATGGAGGTGGAATGCGAGCGGCCAACTCCCCCGAGCATCTACCGTTGTAGTACCTATAGAAAAGAGATAGTGCGCAAACGCCACGTCGCAGAGATAGAGGGTCAAGAGAGTTTGAAAGTAGGGGACGGTTTATTAGTCTCTTAGCTTTAGACTCAACTCTATCCAAAGAAGGGTTGAGCCGGAGCCCCCCCCCAGACGTGAGAACAGTACTCCAAACAAGGGCGAATAAGGCCCTTGTATAACTGGAGTAGCTGAGCAGAAGAAAAAAATTCCCGCAACCTGAACAGAATTCCAAGCTTCTTGAGGCCACCTTAGCAACTGTTGTGATATGAGGTTTCAAGACAATTTTGTTTATGTTCAGACCAAGAATGTTTATGTTGTCAACAGGCGAGACGTTAGAATCGTCGAAGAAAATAGGAAAGTTAGGAGGTGTTTTTGAGAGGGAGATGTAAAGAAGTCGAGTTTTCAAAGAGTTGAATTTCACATGGTTGCGGCGGCCTCACCGGGAAATCCCATCCAGGTCGACAAGAATAGAATCGGAAAGCTGAAGACGAGAGACAACTCTAGATGCAAAAGAGGGAGCAGATTTGAAATGAGTGGAAGAATGGAGAGTTGAGTGGACGGCATAAGAGTGAACAGAGTTAGAAGCACAGTTGAGGAGATCGTTGATGAAAAGTAAGAATAAAGTTGGAGATAAAACAGAACCTTGAGCAACACCACAATTAACAGGAAAGGAGGAAGAAGTCGCTCCATCAACGAGTGCTGATATGGAGCGACCAGAGAGAAAACTTGACAAGAGTAAGCAAAGAGAAGGAAGAAACCCAAAGGAAGGGAGCTTAGAGAGTATTGACGCATGCCATACTCGATAAAAAGTTCTTTGATATGTCGAACCCCACCACACAAGACTCCCAAAGTCCCTAAGGGCAGAAGACCATAGATCAGTTAGGTAAGATAGTATGTCACCAGTTGACCTCGAACGTCGAAAGCCATAATGATGATCTGAAAGAAGGGAATGAGACTCCAGATGATCCAGGAAACGAGAGTTAAGAAGAGTTTCAAAGATTTTAGATAGAATACAAGTGAGAGCTATAGGACGATAGTTGGAAGGATCAGAGCGGCTGCCCTTTTTCGGGATTGGCTGGACATATGCGCGCTTCCAGCAGAGGAAATGTACTAGTATTAAGGTATAGAAAGTAGAGTTGAAGGAGGACTGGGGCCAGCTCAGAAGCACACTCCCTCAAAACATGGGGAGGAATGCCATCCGGGCCACTAGCCTTCCTGACGTTCATAGATCTCAGAATCTCATGCACCCGATCAAGCGTAATCACGGGAAAAGGCATAGGAAACCTGAGAGGAGAAGCAGCAGGAGGAAGGTTGCCGGAATCGTCCAGGGTAGAATTAGATGAAAAAAGGAGGCCGAAGAGATTAGCCTTATCAGTAGGAGAGTTAGATACAGAACCGTCAGAGCGAATCAGTGGAGGAAAGGAAGATTTACAAAAGTTATTAGAGATGTTTTTGGCATGAGGCCAGAAATTTTCATCAGTAGGAGAGCCAAGTAGGTTGTCGCACTTTCTTTTAGTGAAAGCGCGCTTAGCCTGTCGAATAATAAATAGCCCTGCAATGATTCCGAGCAGAATGGAAATTAGTAAGAGTGATAGGAGAACGAGAGTTTTTCCATGCCCAATAGGTAATGTCTCTCTCCTGAATGGAGCGAGAACATTCTCCATCGAACCATGGATTTTGTGGAGAAAAAGATTTAGTGTAAGATGGAATGAACCTGCTCATACCCTCGATAATTACGGCCCCTACCTTTTCAGCAGTGACCGAAGTGCTCTCCGAGTCAAAGCAAGATTCACTCCAAGCAGTTTGCAAAGAAACGACGCAACGCCAACCAATTAGCCCGATTAAAGTGCCAGAAAGTACGTTTGGGGCATGGTGGAGCTGCTGGAGAAAACGTTTTAAAATTAGGAGCTACAAGATTGTGGTCAGAGTTACCGATAGGAGGGAAAATGGTGTATTTATATCGTGAAGGAGTAGTGGCGAAACATAAATCAAGCGTGTTCAAGAATTGGTTAGGACGATCTGGTATATGTGTAGGTTCTTTAATTAACTGTTCCTGCATCAGTGTGAGAGGAGCCCAACCACTCAGTGTGATGTACGTTGAAATCCCATAAATGGAGGATCTCAGCATTTGGATGGGAAGAAGTAACAGTCTCATAAGAAGTAGTAAGACATTCAAAAAGGAGGTGAAAATTTGTTCCGTTAGGGGAGCAGTAACAGAAACACAAGATAATGGTAGTAGTAGGGAGAAAGATTTTAAGCCATAGAACATCAAAGTTAGGAGATTCAAGATTCTCAAGCGTGTTACAGGAGTGTTAATGTTTATATAGGCACAGACTCCACCATTTAGTCTGAAATTATAGAAAAATTTATAGTTGGAAATATTAAGATTATTTGATAAACAATCCCTGGCTAGTTGGGTCTCAGACAGTAATAACATGTTAGGTAGAGAGTTAGCGAGTTGATATTCCACTGATTCATGGTTAGCGTTCAAGCCACCTACGTTGGCAAAGTCAATTGAGAACCCCAGCCTGCGACCACCCCTACATCTTCTCTGTCCAGTCATTCAAAACAGACACCCACACACAATCGACCATACACAGCCCACCCCAAAAGCCCACTAATTAGGTTTTTACTAAAAAAAAACCGCGAGCACACAACAAACACACACACACACACACACACACACAGATCACATACAAGAAAAAAAAATAGTAAACAAAGTAAAAAATAGAAAAATAAATGCTATAGACACATTTAAACCTTAGAAATAAAAATTATTATAATTTGTGTTTATAAAATTGGAAACAGAGACTAGCTAAATCAGTAAGCAGCACGGCGGTAAATATGTAAATAAATAAAGTAAAAATATATATAATCATCTCCTCAAGACTGGGGGTTAGGTGCGTACCATGCACCGGAAACAAGAGAAGTAGTAGAAGAACATGACACAAGTCGAGAAGAAAGTCCAGCCTTACCGCCCCCTTTATACCTATTAGTGAGAACTTATCGCAGTAAAAAAATCCACCCTAGAGCTTCACGGGACCGCGACGGACCCTCACTATGGCATCTCGTCAGTGTGGGGTTCATCCCTTGGCCCAGGTGGAACACAACCATATCCCCTCACAAAACCCAGCCATTCGCTTCTTTTATGCACCTTTCTTCTCGCCTCTGCCTAACTCACATTTCTCTCCTCCAAGCATTCCTTCACTGACTCGATCCACTTTTCCTTCGGTCTCCCAGCCTGTTGATTCCCAACACACTCACCACTATACATCCGCTTAACCAACCGACTATCATTCATCCTTTCCACATGACCAAACCATCTCAACGTACTTTCATTTATTCTCTCATTTATCCCTTTCTTCACACCACACAACTCTCTAATGCGTTCATTCCTCATTTTATCAATTCTTCTCACACCTAACACGCCCCTAAGATTGTCCATGTGGGCCAAGGGATGAACCCTTACATTGACGATCTACCATAGTGAGGGTCCATCGCGGTCCCATGAAGCTCTAGAGTTGATTTTTTTTTACTGCAACGAGTTCTCACTAATTAATGGTACAGAGGGGCGGTAAGGCGGGGCTTTCTTTTCGACTTTTGTTATATTCTTCTACCTGCTTTTCTTTTCCGATAAGGTTACGCACCTTACACACAATCTTAGAAAAAAAAATCAGGAATAGATGAAGAAAATATATATATATATATATAATATAGTATATAAATATATATCAAAATTATATATATATTTATCATGCTAAATATATATATATATATATATATATATATATATATATATATATATATATATATATATATATATATATATATATATATATATATATATATATATATATATATATATATATATATATATATATGTTATATTATTATATATATATATACATATATATATATATACCGGTATATATATTATATATAGTAGCATATATATATATATTATATATATATATATATATTATATTATATATATATATATATATTATATATATATATATATATATATATATATATATATATACATATATATATATTTATATATATATTTATATATATTATATTATTATTATATGTATATTATATATATATATATATATATATA
>JABUQX010007817.1:7500-35154 GCA_015478945.1 Trachelipus rathkii
TATATATATATATATATATATATATATATATATATATATATATATATATATATATAATGGATATCACAATCCTCTATATTGGATGGCTCCGTTATTCTTTTGTTTGGGTTTTGGTTTTGATACAGTGAACTACACCCATCCCAATTGGATGGATGTACCATTTCTGTAAATAAATGCTTTTGTATATTTATTTATTATTTACTAATGTACATCTGGCCAATAATATAATTTATTGCCGGACGTACTGATCTCTGTTTTTCCTTCAGGATTTTGAAAGATTAATATTGTTGATATTTTTTCTGTGCATATTGTCTGTTGAATACTGCCTCAATTTATAAATCACGGATGAGCAGACGTTCTTCGTTTTTGTCCTAAGTAATTTGTATGTACCTACTACATATAAATTCCTTATGACTACATAGCAAGGTTTACATAGCAGATTCACATATCACTGAATCTCTAAAAAGAATACTCAAATTCCTCAAGCCCACATGTACAGCCGAGTGCTGATGAGGGAATGTGAAATTACAATTGTAAATACCGCCAAAACTATTTTCACAGAAAGTAGAAAGTACTTAACCAGACAATCTTTTTCAGGCTTTTAGTTCCGGGGACATTTTAATTCCTGGACCATTGTAATTCCGGGACTATTTTAATTCTGGAACCATTTTGATTCTCAGTCCAATTTTAACTCAGAGACCAATTCAATTGTGAATCGACAGTTCAGCCCAGAATTCAGACGCAGTACTATTTTCTGAATACCTAATATAGACAAGATCAATCTCCCGGAATACGAATAGGAGAAGTAGCTAAGTATCCTATTCTTATTTATTTATTTTGCATATCACGCTATCACACATAATTACATACCTTGTTCAAAGCTGTTCTGTTATTGTAATTGTCGTAGCATTTCCAATTCTGAACCAGTCTTTCAGTAATATTTCCTCGCCGTACTTTTTCGAAGGTCAATACGACTTCCACAGCAATCACTGCGTAATTGCAGTTTCTGTATATATAGACGCCTTTTTTTATGAGTCATCGTCGTACTATTTCTCGCTGAAGGTCAAGTCGACCTATTGTTTGTAACTAACATTCTTGTATTCAATTTCCTTTTATAATTAAACATATATCATGTTCTTTTCTTTTTATTATATCCTACCTTTGACACTAATATTCTATAGGGTCATCATAAATTCGACATACCTACCTATTATTATTAATTTATAATTAATATTCAATTTAGACATAAAACCTATACTGATGTTACTACTTGCTATCTCTGAAGATTGTTTTGGCAATAATCAAGTTCATTGTCTTAAATTCAATATGGTTTGATTATAATAAATGGTTCGTATGTCAATATTTTTTTTCCTTCCACCACCCCTTTCTTTCTTTCAAATACCTACGTTTAACCTCTTTATTTTCAAAAGTATAACATTTGAACTCTTTAAAGATAAATAACAAAAAAAATAGTAGACAAACAACAACAATAATAAAAAAAAATCACTACTACTAAGCGAATTTTCACATTTTTGGGGGAAAAATATTATCCAGGTCCGAAACAGCATTGGTCTTCATTGAAAAAGCCAAACACTTCCGATCTGTACTGTCAAACAAGTTGTGGAAGTGAAAATTGAAGCCAGAAACATTCTCCACACACACACACACAAAAAAAAAGCTTATAAACTTGACTGGTGCAATTTTATTCTACTACACATGTAGGTGTTTATATTATGAAAGGAGATCAAATGAATTAAATTTTCTGAGAAAATCTAAATGTAAAGACTCGGAAAAGATTCAAAAAAGATATTTATGAAAGAAGTCACAAAATTAAATAGGTAGTCAATAAAAATGTTTTAGTATTCTTATTGAACAATTATGGCAATTGATTGGATTTTCTTAACAGGTCTTTAGTGAATAAAAAGTTTCATGAATTGTTAAATAGAAACCTGAAGATCTCAATTGGAAAAGATAAATAACAATCAACTCCAAAGAACAAGAAAATATTGTACCAGCGGAGGTCATTCCATAGAAAAGATGGTATATCATTTTAGAAAAAAGGCCAGAGAGATAATTCTATCTGAAGGATCCCACAATCCATTCCAACAGTCTTTCATGTAGTTTTATCTAGTTGTACCTCTTATTATACAATTTTGATAATCGAAAGAATTAGGAGGAAAACTTATTTTTATTAATTTCTTGAACACACATAGCTTCTTCTTCTTGTTCTTGTTCTTCTTATTATTATTATTGTATCTTATATTAATTATCGCCACAAATATATCTGATGCAATAATCCATTATATTTTTCTTAAAATAGGATTTGAAGTAACTTGAACTTAAATCTGGATTTGGACTCTGATTCGATTCTAGCATAAAATCTGAACTCGGATTTGGTACTAAATTAATAAAAGATAAATCATCATCAATAATAATAATAATAATAATAATAATAATAATAATAATAATAATAATAATAATAACAATAATAATAATAATAATAATAATAATAATAATGATAATAATAATAATAAAATAAGTAATAATAATAATAATAATAATAATAATAATAATAATAATAATAATAAGTTAGGGCAATAATCTTTATAGGAAAATATTTTGCCGAGCTTTTTCAGTAAGAACTTTCTTCCAAGGCATTATCAGTCGCATATATTTGAATCAGCTTCCCAACTGTCATATTACTTTATATTCTTTCCCCCTTTTTTGTGTGTGTTTAAATTATCCGTGCTTTTATTTTTTCCCTCCTTCATGCTCTTTATTAATAAAGTCTGGGACTCTTCCTCCCTCCCCCACCTCCTCCACTGCTGTTTACTTACACACTTTCAAATATCATATCTGGGCATGTGGCCTCCGATTTGGTAAGTATTCTGTAAGATTCTGGTCTTTTACCACTAGAAATCACAAAAAAATATTTCCTTTTTTATACATCTAACCAATGTACAAAAGATAATTTTTATAAGTCTCATGGATTTTCTTATTGTTGTTCTAGTTTCAACTTGAGATATTACAACACTAACTTTGAAAGAAAAATTATTTTGTTTACTTTTTAAAATTCGTTTAAACATTTTGATTTATAGTCTGTAAAGCAAATCTGACTTTTTAGATAATTTATTTCCCTTGAAGCTGCTGCTTCATGAATACAAACAAACACTCGTAGTTCATATTATATCCTCCTCTAGGATAAAGTTCAATTTCACCCCCTTGCAATTCATTGCTTAAATCTCCTACAGCTCAGTTTTCTACATATTTTAATAAAGACAAATTCTACAAATAAATCCTCTTTTGATTTTGTCTTTCAAGCATGTTATCACCCATTCTATTTGTTTGCACAAACTCTTCAGCCTTATTAACCCTATTACTCTTTCCCTACTACTTTTCAAATGAGTTTTCATTTGTTTAATCTATTATATTAATGTGATACCTCCATTTGCATGTTCATTGAACAATAGAATAGCAATAATTTAAAATGACAAAGATACTTTCTCTCAAGTTTCGCTGATAAAAAATAATATAAATCAAATAAAATAAAATAATAAATAGAAAAGTGCTAATTTGAACTCACTTTAAATTGCTCTTCAGAAGTTATAAGAACACGATGTGGTCCACTTGTATCTGGAGCTGAAGCAGCTCCTCTTTTAACAGCCATTGGGTCTGGGAAAGGAGAGCTCGCACCATCTAAAATCAGTGTGTTTATAACCGGTGCTCCATGCTTCAAATGAATTTCTTTTCCAAGCTGAACAGTTAATGGTACTTCTAACCTCTTTTCAGAGGGTGGAATAGCGATTGTGAAAATGAACACTGCTCCGCTGTTTGTTCCAGCCCAAAGAGTCGCAGACATAAGTTGACCTTAACAATGCATACAATATAAGTAACACAAACTGATATTTCAATGTTTTCTTTATTTTAATTTTCTTTACTTTGTGATTTAAAGAATTTTAAAAATAAATTTTTAAGAAATTCAATCTTACTTTGTACAATCATAAATTAAGAAGTGAAATGTCTCATAATTAGTACTTAAAACAAATTTATCAAAATAGTATTTGAATTTTTTTTTTTCAAGTAAAAAAGATTTTCATTAAATTAAAATTCTTTACATTGAATAAAAGGTCAAAAAGTAAATAATAGATGTAAACATCAAATTAACATTTTTTAGGAACTCTTATCTTATAAAAAATCCATTAAAACAAAAAATTAGTCAAAACAAAAAGAAAAAAAAGAAGAAGAAAAGCACCATGCTTATAAACCATAACTAAAAATTAGGGATTTTATTGGAGGGGCTTTATAATGGAATTTCACAAAGATAAATTTGAATTTTAAAAAAGAAATCTGACTAATTCGTCAAACCCACTTTATGACGAAGATTTGTAGATTAATAAATAATAATAATAATCATAATAATAATAATATTAATGTTAATAATGATAATATAATAATAATTATAATAATCGTTATAGTAAATATCGAAAATATTTCTGAGAAATGAAGTATAATGTTTTTAAAACGGAAATTAATAAAAACTTTTGAAAACTAAATCAAATAGGACTCTATGTTCCATTATACACTCGCTAACTATCCTATCTAACATAAACTGCATAGTTATTGCATGTATGCATATGTACAATGTTTCTAGTTTAACCCGCCTGAGTATTAATTTTCATTTCAAAATCAAGAAAAATCAGAAGTCTAATGACAGTGAAACTAGACTGTGTATCAATTTATTTTAACTTTGAAAGTAAACATACACTCACAAATACATAAAATAATTCATTTCCCTTTTCATTCTAACTAGCTTTCCCAAACTTTAATTAAGCTAAAACACATATAACTTACAATCAGAGATATTTATAATACTAACAAAAGTAAAAACTCACTACTAGCAATGTAACATTTGGTTAGATGAAGGCAGCGAACCATGGATCCTATATAATCCGGAGATTGGGTTCTGGCTTCCACAGCTCTTTCTACAGGCTTAACAGCTTCTTCTTCTGATTGATGGGCACTACCAAAAGGTAGGGCAAAAGTTAGTTTACGTTCATGAGGTGCCTTAGCAGATGTGTCTGGAGAAACAGGTTGTGAAGGAGAGGGAGAAGAGGAGGAGGAGGAGGAGGAAACAGAAGAAAGGGCTTCACTGCAGTTAGGTTCAAGAGAATCTGTCCGACAGAAGGGAGGGGTGGTAAAGTTAGGAAGAAGAGGGGAAGGGCTAGGTTCTGGATGTGCCAATGGAGCCACCGTATCACAAGGAGGAACAAAAGAAGAGGCAGAGGGCGCTAGACAGCTGGAGAGGGTTAAGGGGGAAGTCGAAATGGGGGTTTCATCAATATACATGCTAATGCTTGGGTGACGAGCAGATATATCCTGAACATGAGCTTCATTTTCAACAACTTTGGCAATGGCAGAAGTTTCTTCTTTGGCATGATCAAGATCTGTTATTTTTACAAGATCATCTTCAGGTTCTGATTCATTATGCATTTTAAAGAGCTGCTTAAGCTTAGCTGTAAATCCTGGCTTTTTAGGTTCTTTTAATGAAACCGCCTTTGTTAATGCTAGTTCGTAGCTTGGAGACCTTTTCAACGAGCTTAAATGAGAATCAAAATCCTTACCACCAAACAATCTATAGAAAAATAACCTTTTATGTTTGGGATGGACATAAGGCACCTCTTTCACAGGAGATGGAGTTGGGACTCTTTCACTCTTGCTTCGTTTGTGAAATTTCAGTCTCTTTGATTTTTCAGAAGCTAGTAAATTGTCAAGTTCTGTTGTAGGTTTTATCATCTCATCTTGAGTGGAAGAAGTTACTTCTTCACTGTGATAAAGTCGTTTAAAAATCAATAGTTTGTTCTTTTTAGCTTTCTTTTCAGTGTCACTAATTAGTGATATTCAGTTTTTTTATGGTTATTGCTTTTTATAGGTCTTACCCTGATATTCAGAAGTTTAATCAGAAATATAATTTTATTAATTCAATGAATGAAATATGATGAAAGATTTAACTAACAAGGGATGTTGACACCAGAATAAGTTCATCTTTAATTATGGTCCCTCAAAATATATAATGGGGATATTTGTGGTAAGATATAATAACACAAATCCCAATGGTATAAGGAATATACAATTATATAAGAATGCAACCCTTATTTAGCTACCTCTATATATATCCAATATATATATATACCTAATCGCTAACATATATATATTATAGTATTTTAAACATATTTAACATATATTTAATATATATAAATTTATATATATTAATATATCTATATATATATAATTAATTATATATTTTTTGTTTCTATATTATTTTTCCTTATCATTTTTTCCTATCTTAACCCTAAAAGAGATTTGTTGGGAAGTCGGTTGGATGTATTACATGACCGTAGAAAATATTAAGTTAAATATATTATATATATTATATATTATTAATATATATATATATATATATAAATTATTTTATATATATTATATACTATATATATTATATTATATATATTATATTAATCTCTTATTATATATATAATATATAATTAATATATTATTATATTACTATAATAATGTATTATTTATAATTATAGTGTATGTAATTAATTAATATATTTTATATTATATTAAGATATATATTTTATATATTATATATAATATATATTATGTATATATTATATATTATATATTATATATAATTTGAAATACTTATATGCAGATTAATCTTTATATATATATTTATATATATTTTATATTATAATATTTTATATATATTTAAGTATATATATTATATTTTAATATATATTATTTATAATATAGTATTTTAGATTTATCTATGTAAATCATCAAATCTAATCTCAAATACATAATTCATCATCTAAGTACATTAATCATAATTCATAATCTCACCTATATACCACACTCTTTCCATAGATAGGTTAAGGGCGTACATCAATAAGTATTAGTATGAAAATAAAAAGGTATCATATATGAGCAGTCGATAAATATTAGAGACTGGATACATAATAATAAATTACATCTAGTAGGTGATACAGGGATTGAGTGTGGCATCAACAAATTAAGATTCTTTACGTGATCTAATAGTTAGGGTTATATCTTAGCAGTGTGAGTATCCAACATCTCCCTATAAAAGTACAATTCACTATATATATATTATAACACTTATTTCTTCCCATATATATCTTGTTTATTTCTTATATTCATGAATTCCTTACATGTAAATCAGTCTAATTATAGTATATATATATATTATGTATAAACTTATTATTTTCAGTTACATTAACTACACACGGTATATCGATTAGCAATAATCAACAATTAATATAACGTTAACTAACCGATTATCATAGATCTTTTAAAAAACTAATACTATATATTATAGTTGAATATCTATTTTTAAATTACTTCACCTATTTCAATTATTCACATTATATATCATTATTCTAATGCGTATTAGCATTATTATTCTCATTTTATAATTTTCTCACACTAAGCAGTACCTAATTAATGTCTATTATATTTGAATAATTGTCTTATAGTCTATACTATTATTCCGATATGTTTTATCATTATAAAACAATAAGGAGATTAATATATATAAAGTCAATTTCGATAAGTTAAAGACAAACTATTATCAGTACAACATAGATAACTCACTACTACCCTTTGTAAGAACGCAGGTTTGCAACCACGCTCGAAAGTATTATTGTAACACCATTCTTTGGATGAGAAATAAGATCTTTATTGACCAGACACATTATCACAAATACTCTGTCGAATCTCTACTTACCTTGCCATATCCATCTTTGATCTGGGATGTATCCATATTATCACTCTATATATGTGAACTAGATAATCATTCATGAATTTGTTGTACTGAAATGTCAATTACAAACAGCTAATTACGAAATAAATTAAACTATAAAGAATTTAGGATGGGATTAAACTTTTAATTTGTATTAGTATTATTGCTAGTATATAATTTGAAGAAATTCCACAATATATCTAATTTTTGTTTATATTCTATGTTTGTAAATACCGTCATATCTTTATCAAATTTAAAAAAAAACAACACGGTACTAGCTCATCTACACTTACAATAACCCCCACAACACACACAGCACACAAACAAAATCATCCGGATAAGCTGGCCCCTGATCATTTTCATTATCATTGCTAACTACTTCCCTTGCACCCACTCTATTCTTTCATAACATCACCAATCACACACACACACAAAACACAAAATTGAATAACCAAGGAACAAAACACATCCTTGATCCTTTTACACACATACACATACTAAATACATACCATTGCGACTCTCAACCATACACAGTGTTTACTGTTCAATGTAATGTAATAACCATCATTAATGGGAGATAAGATATTTGAATTTTGATTCCAGTAAGAAAAGACCTCCATATTCTCATATCTCGTTATTTAATTAATGATAGTACTTCGCAAGAATGTCGAGTCGCAGCTTTGCACATATATAATAACATTTCTAAAATCGCAGGGACCAGCGCTGGTCGGCAGAGAATATCTCAAAAAATAATATTAATTTTACTCTTTTTCTTCTCTTCTTCATTTCTATCCTAAGATACTATAAATAGGTTAGGCTGATCAATGTCGAGATATTATCGTACTCGTTAGATGTGAGTAGTCATTCTTCAGCATCTTTCGTAACGAACTTTAGTAATACTAATAATCTAGCCCTGTTGTTAAGGGTATTTCTCTCATTCCAAGAATATACTCCTACATCTGTATCATATATAATCGTAATTAGCACTACTTACTTATATATTTAGAACATAAAAGTATATGTACATAATATGCACTACTATATATATATATATCATAACCAAAACCTAATCACTTAGTCAATATAAGTAGTTCTATACTTAATCCCTAGATTACTATTTAATAAAAGGGTGTAGGTTATACTTTATTATACATAAGGACTCTTCATATAAGTATACTATTACTTCGAAATATATATTACTACTTCTATAATAAGCCTCAATCAGTATATGTACATACCCTAATATATCTCAGAAACGTTAACTTACACGTAATAATCCACCATCTATATTATATATATTATATACATTCGTCCTGTTTTAGTATGTTTCGCATATAGGTTCTTTCTGTGATTTTAACTATATCTTATATATTACATACTACTATTATATCCAATCTATCATATCATATTTTCACTTATACAAATATACATATTTAAATTATAGTATCATCCAAATAATTCATATATATTACATCATATTGCACATATTACACACATCTATCATTATAATTTTCATTATGCCAATGTTATGCAGATTTACGAAATAGTTGTTTCTATCCACATCTAGAACCATTTCATTAAGTTACGAAGCCCGATTACCAATTCATATTTCATTAATATGTCACAGATTTTACCTATAATTTATAATTCTTAATCTTTTCGATATTCTATTTAAGGAAGAGATTATCTATCTTGTAAGTTACCATTATTACTTTATCTTACATACTGTTACTATTACCTTATTCTTTTTTCTTGAGCGTCTGAATGATTTATAGTACTGTTTTTTTTTATTATATTCAATGTTTTCTTTTGAGTATATATATATTAGGTATATTATTAATAAAAAAATACAACCACGATTTTTTTTATACTTTTAATTTACTGTTAACTCTTTTATATAGAAGATATAAAACTTGTTAACCAACACTCTTATTACTCTTTAGCACAGTGCTTTCAACGGTAGTAGTATTCTAGAGCGAGCGGGAGTACTCAAATGTCGCTTTTCAGTCAATTTTTTACCGACAGCATAAAGTTCATTCTCAAGGAAGAAGTTAAAATAGCTCAAACATTCTCCTACTCGGACTTTTAATGCTCGCGATGACCTGTGTATAAACTATTTTTTCCTTATCCTCGTTACGCTTTGGCGAGTGCTCTACACAATGAGCACCAGGGCTTTGTATAAATCATTTTATCAATAAATACAAAAATAAATATACTCATCTCTGTAGATACTTACTAACTGTCATAATATTCATACTACCACACTATTATCGACTCCTCCATCAAGTCCCAGTTAAGTAATTTTAATAATAACAACATAATGACCGACAATCACTAATATCATAACATATCACTTATTATTCCTATCAATTAGAATATGTAATTATTATCAAACAAGCATGCTAACAACATTCTTTATTTTACCAAAAAAATATACTACTATATATTGAAGAAACAAAACACTTCTAATGTCCGAGATTGTTATCTAAGATTATTATTATTTTAATTCTTATATTAATTAATTATTACTATTATATTATGGTTAATTATCTTTAATTCTATTCTCTTAGTGTTATTATTATTGAATAGATTATTTATTTATTATTATTGATTTATTTATTTATTATTAGATTATTATTTTATTATTGATAATTATTATTATTATTATTTTATTATTATTATATTATATTTATTATTATTAATGATTATAAGTTATATACTTATCTTATTGATTTACTGATACATGAAGTAATAATGATGAACATATTATTTATTATATTTATTATTCTCTATTGATTATTATTCATTGATTATTGAATATATTATTATTATTAAATTGCATCTTTATTATAATTATTATTATTATTACTCTCTCCATTATTTATTGATTAATATATTCCACTTCACTTTATTATTATTATTTATATGGTACTACTCATCGATTTAAATACTATATATAACAACTTGAGATTACCTGACACTCCTCCATAAAACACACTATAATCATATTCCAGATACACTATTCAGAACATGCAACTCATCTCTACTTATATTAAACTTACTATTTTTCTAAAACATTAACCATAATTACCGACTAACCATCTATTATTATGCAAATACCCAAAATTATGTTCACGAAAATCCAACCTTTTGGAACTATAATGTGAAACGAAATTTTCAACATATGGTTCAATTGTGCGTAAGAGAAGATATTCTGTTAAATTTTCTTTATGACTCGACGATTGTCTTGAGAAACGAATCTTCACTTTTAAATGTTAACACGATATATCATATTAGTAATTCTTGTTATTAGTTGGTAAATCTTATTTTGATAATCATCAAATTTAACTACCCTTTACTTTTCTCACACATATATCAAAAAGTATTTTTGAAATGAAGATATGAAAGGTATATTAGATTAATCTTATATCCCACAAATATTAAAACTGAAATTATGTATATTAACTTAACATACTTTTATTAAATTATTTCATTTTTGTACAAAATCCAGACAATTCCAGTGTATCTCGTTTTCTCTTTTAATATTAAGATTGACCGTTTTCGCTCTTCTGACAAATCAGTCTTCGTTCTTTATTCTCTTCTCTCTCCCTATTCTTAAAATTCTTATGGCAGTATTCAAGATTTCGGGCCAGAAACTGCAGTCATCTGTTCATATAGAGTGACGTCTATGATTTCTGAACTTCTATTCTCTAGACCATATCTCTTACAACTATACTTCTCTCTCGTGCATAACAGATAAGGCAGTAGTGGAGCTCCTCTAACTATTCTATCTCTGTCAGGGTCGACTTTAACGCATAGGCAGAACATGATCTGTGGGTCTTCATTCTTCTGACTCTCTCTCGTCTCTCTCTTTCTCTTCGATCTCTGTCCTCATCCAGGATTCATTCGGGTATTACGTCGGATGTGTGTATCTAGTCTTCGTTAACGTCAGGTCAGTTGGAATATAGTTTGGTCTGTATTAGTTCAGGACTTTGTTCTCAATGCATATGTCGTCGATTGTTTGTCTCGAGTATGGCTACTTGTGTTAGTATATGGATACCTTGAAATAGTGATAGTGGTAGATCGGCTTTGCTCTGGGTGAATCCTCACTTGCAGTGTGAGACAACCTAACAACGACGAGCGGTATATCATACTATAATGAGGTAGGTAATTTAATTCATCGTCAGAACGGTGGGGAGTTTTATAAAGCCGTAATATTATATATATTATATTTTAATTATTATGTATATGATATATATATAAGTATAATATAGATATATTAATATAATAATATATATATAATATTATTTAGATATATTATTATATTATTAATTATTATTATATATAATATGATATTATATAAAATCTAATATAGTATAATAAAAATATATATATTAATATATATTAATATTTCTTGGCTTAGTTTTTGGTATATAGGAATTTTACAGAATAATTAGAATTTGTGAGATTGTAAAGTATATAAATATATAATATAAAGTTTTTAAATATTTTATTTAAATATATATATATATATACCTATGGTGATTTAAAATTATATACTATATAATATTGCATACATAAATTTAGTTAGGTACAGAGGAGTTGGAGTATATGAGTAGTCGATATAACATCGGATCTTAATTATATGTAGTTAAGAGGATATATATCATATAATGACCACTTGTTATACGTCTCTGTATCTTAAATGATTCCTAGGAGGAACCCCTCTATGTCTAATTTATGTCGAGAACTAATAAGTAGTATGTAATAAATGTTGTTGTCGGTTGTAGAGATGAATAGTTAATCCATTCACTATAACTGGCTGGGAATGGATGTCACAGGGCTAGCAACCCTGGTCTTCCTAAATCAAGTTTATTTCATGTTGTAGACCTCATCTGGAATAATCGAACGATATTGGTAAATCTATGCTCAGCTATATACAGAAGTTATATATGATTATATTTATCGTGAAGAAGCTCCGAAAAGAGTCATATTAGATTGTATATTATTTCATTGTAAAGAGCCGCTATATATAATGATAAGACTGAATTGTATATTTATTCTAACAATAAATGCTACGAATAGAAGCAGATGAGTTCATCACATATTGCCATACCAACTAAGAGTGCTTGAATCCTCAGATCGTGACTGAAGAATAGATCAGCACGATCATCGGTGCGGTCTGAGACAGGAGGAGATTTTGATATGTTTTCCTTAGAGTTTCTTATACAGGATCTTAATAAGTAGTTAAGCAAGTTTACTTTTGTCATGAATGGAGGTGAATTCAGTCAAGAAATAGAAGGCCTATATGAGACTTCTTGTGAAGGATTGGGTAAATAAATATTTTATATATATATATATATATAGTATATATATATTATATATATTAAACCAAGAATTTCTTAAAGCTTATGTATAGCTATTCTTTATTTATGTTATCCTGTCTCTATACATTCAGGTATTATCGTTCTTATTAAAGAAGCAAAGAATAAATAGATGCTGGGATCAAGGAATTTAACATTGATAGTAGAAATATAACGATTGAATATTCTTATGTTTACGTGATATGAATCATTGAAGGAAAAATTATAATTATTCTTATCGTTCTGTTTTTTGAGTTAAAAAAACCACGCATAGTTGATTGGTAGCTCAACCTGGCGAATGCTCCCTGCTTTGAGCTGCCCAACGTCTGCTAATTTTGGTAGATATTAGTCATTGTCATATTTATGCTTTTGTATTATTATTGATCTCATGTATTTCAAATGTCTCTTTGTGTTTCGCACTCAAGTAATTATGTTTTAACGTTGAAATTGTCAATCTCTAGCACTTTCAAGAAGAGCGATTTCTAAAAAATTTATGAGATATCCTTGAATTATATGTCTTTAATATGGTTTCTGCTCTTCAATTATTGATGTAGTTTGGCTGGTGTTAAATGTTATTATTAACTCATTGATCAATTATTTTTTCTGAGTTATTATCCCATGTAGGTTTGACGGGATAATGAGGGTACACATAATTTGCTCATAGATATAGGATTTAAAGGAATCTATCTTGATAACATTATTGATTTGTGCTAGTACTGAAAGACCGACCTAATTATTTACAGTACGTACAGTCCACTTTATAGATCTCTTAATGAGGTCATACACATAACAAAAATTCATGGTCTGGGTTCTTTAGATTAGTCTATGATGGGTTCATAATTCATAATTATTGCTCTTGATATATATATTGCAGTAATATACGCGATATATTCTACTTTGTCATATGTATATTACTCTGGTTTTCGATAATTTATAACAAGGATAGGAAAATCTGTCATGCAATTTTTTCCATATAAAATATTCGTATAGCTATAACTCGTCTCCTTTCGTTATGTATCATATTTTGAGATAAAAGTCATATTTGCAAGATATACATGAGATACCCATTGTGATATTTGGATTTATACGAAACGCTCATTCTTACTATATAAAGAGATTAGTAGATAGAGAATCACTTTCCGCGAAGATAATTAAGATATTTTTTGAAACATTGGGGGCATCATTCCATCTTCAATTGAGCAGGCTCCTAATTTGGTTATATATTTTAATTATTATATATTATATATATTATTTTAAGTACTTAATAATATTAATATTAATCAAATAAGTACTAGATATATATTATAGTTTTTGATAGTCAGAACAATTTTATTAGATGGAGCAGAAAGTTCCAGATCATTGCATGAATAATAGTACATATATTATACTGAGGTATTAACTATTGCATTGTGGTCATAAATTGTATTGATTGATTGTAGACAGTAACTAAATCAGGTAAAAAACCATGTTACTTAAAAGCATCTAGCTGAAAGAGAGATAGCGAGTATAATACTTAGCTCAGTAGTTAATTGTTTATGGGACGGTTAGGTGTCATGGCTCGCAATATTTAACCAAAATCTTTGTCTTTTATCAATCCGGTGATTGATAAGTCGATCACTATCTATACTATCTTAACATACATAGGGCGCGGACATTCCGGAGATAATCTGTCGAGGCACTTTGTTGAGACATAGAAATCCACTGTAGCATTAGAACATTCACTAGACAGTTGTTATAGACTATGAGATAAGGTGAGACAATATATGGTGGGATTTGTGGTATGTATTTCTTACATTTTATTCTATCGGATGTTTTGGCCCCATCTGCTCCATTTTGTGTCATCATGGCATCCGTCGCAACTTGAATGCTGTGTGTTGAAAGCGAGTGGCATTAAGCAGGAGCGGCAAATTTTTTCTACCGGCTCCGTCTACTCCGGCTGCGGCGGGGGCGGGGGATCATTTTTAAAATTATCCTAGGCCACCGATCCGGTTCGCGCCGTCCCAGCCCAGTTTAAAATATACGAACACCAGAGACTCCGACTCGGCTCGGCCTCTCCAGCATTTAACATTACCTCGGTCGGACTGCCGGCTCCGGCGGGGGCCGCAGTTAAATATTGGTTTCGACTGCTGGCTTCCGGCTCTCGTGCTCCGGTTCGGTCTGTGACTTCTATTTTAATTCTTCTTCATTGTACACGTTATGGAGCAATCATGTACATTCCTGTTCTAACCAAACCCGATTTTTGATTCGGGTATGCCATCGAATATGTCTTTCGCCTCCTACATGCCGCACGATCTTACTAACCGCTCTCACACTGATTAAAAACAGAAAGTGATTTTATTAGAAATGAAGGGGAGATGGGTTTAAGAGGGTGGGCGGAGCTGAAAATTAGAATAGACTTAATTTCTTCTAAATTTTTTAATATTCGACTATTTATAATAAATGTAAATATATATTATTAATTTTTTTTTCTAAATATGTTATTTTAATTTATTTTATTTCAGTTTTTATGTATAAAGTTTAAAATAAATAATATAAAAAATTTTATTTTTAAATTTCCTGCCTTAAATTTGAATTATCAATTATTATATTTTTCCGTTTCATCGCAAAGTTTAAAATGATTCTCAATAGTTATGATCGTTAGTCAGTGATACATTTCTTGTCCGTATTAAATTAAACAGATTTTATTTTAATATATGATAAGTATAGAGATTCGGTAATCACAATAGAGGTCTCTGGCAATGGTCTACACGGATTCATCTTTCACTCAGGAAAGTACGAACGATTTTTTGGTGGTATTATAATATTATGGAAAATGTATTACTTAGAGATAGAGTCAATAATTATCCTTACACATAAGTGACTTATTTTTAATAATATCCATTAGTAATTAGGAATTGTTGGTATAAGAGTTGAATAGCGTTGTATGAGATATTTCCTTGTAGAATTAGTAACATTGAGTATATATTATCACCTACCGATACAATATTTTCTGATAATTAGTTGAAAATTATTATATCTGATATTGAGGGAACATTAATCTTCATTAGTCCTCTAACTGATCATCACATCTAAGCAGTAAATGATGGAGTTATACCATCAACGCTAGTAATTTTTTGTAGACAATCATAGATAAAACTCAATTTTTTAGTATCACAAATTATATTATCAAGAATCCGAATTTGAAATTCATTTGGCGTCTGCTAGTAGATTATAATATATTACGGATATTAAAATAATCTCATAAAGTATTTTGAGCGTTATTCGATACATACCCGTTGGCATAAGGAATATGTCTTATCCCATTGTATAATGAATCATAGTTAGATTTATACTATAAATATAAGAATTAACTGGGTACTTTAGTCTAATAAGCCAATATTATAATTTCAATAGCTGCAAAGAGCGTACTAGCTTGATCCTGTCGAGTATGGGTTTTATTTCAGGTTTGTTATTCCATACAGGTAAATATAGTAATACGGACTTCGATCAGAGTCTGGAAGAATACAGTATATCAGAAATTCAAATAATCTACTATATAAGATTATTATATATTTAGTTATAGCTACTTTAGAATATATCCATAACTTACTATTAATTTATTACATAGCCTACATTACAGATATTAACGAAATAATACTTATTATAGTTTTTACACATATATATTATTTACTATCGTCAATCATCATCTCTGGTTCTTATATAATTAAATTTTTATTAACATTTTGAATGTATAAAGCATTAGTTTAATGAAATCAAAATATTTTTGAAATTAATTGCTAGTATAGAGATTTATTTATAAATTTATTAAAGTACGTTATGTAGAGAAAAGAATTATGATCAATGTATAGAAAGTATATAGAATGATTCGTATATTTTTCAAAATGAATTTTAAATATACGTTTATTATTATAATATATTTTTTTAATAATTTATAATATATATATTTTTTTATCTATAACTTATTTTTATCTCAGATTCAACAATCATATTAGACCTATACTGATAAGTATGTCCATTCCACGTGTAAATCTATCTATTTTTAAAATAGATTTATTGCTCCTTAAGTGTGAAAAAGGATCTCGATAATAAATAAATGATTTATATATAGAATTATATATATATATTTAAATTCAAACAATTGTTCTTAAATATAAAAATTCTAACAATAAATCACTCATGTAAAGCTTGTCACTCATGTATTTCGATTTTATTTTTGATTTATATAAGCATGAAATATAGCTCTCGGAACAATTTCACTTATCTATATTGATACTAAGTAATGATTAACAAAGCGTAATTGTGCTATATTGCGCATTCGCAATAATATATTTTAAGGATTAAACATTATATGGATAATGTTATCTTAAATAACTGTTGAATACTTATTGAGATTTTCCGGTAAGATTTCATTAATTACATATATTGCTAATATTGAATTCTCATATTAAAACTATGGTGTTAATAAAATTTTTGCAAAACAATTGTATAATTAATTAGTATTTTTGAGCATTGAATAAGTACTTTGTGTGACTAGTGTTAAAAGTAATATTGACTTATCGTTAAGATAATGGCTTTTATCTAGTCGTTCAGTCTCTTCTCACTGCATGTTGCTTTGTTCAAGATTATATTTTTATTTATTACACCTATTATATCTATGTTACATAATTAGCTTCTTTATCTAAAAATTCTTAGACAGATTACCTTACTAAAGAGAGGTATATTTTCCTGAAAGTTATAGCTGGATTAATACTTAAATTTGACTCGATCCGTGTTCGTGGTTAGTTTAATATTAATACTTGTTAAGATTCCTAGTATTTACAAAGAGCTACTACTTAAGCTTTTTATATAAATATCTAAAAGATATTTCAGTCTTGAGAACAGATTCCTGAGAGTAAAGCATCGGGCGACCTAAAACATAATGTTCATCCCCTATCTACTTATCCATAATTCTTTTAACTTTTCTACCTCTTTATTTGAGTGAGGAATTTTTGTTTTTTGTGATTCTGCCAATAACGTCCAGTTTCGGGTGGATTTTCTTGCTGTCTATATTTTTAGATGATAAATAATATTTAAGTCATAATGGTATTACTGATTGAGTATTATATTGTGCTGTTAATGTGGTGGTATTATGTTATTTATTATAATAAATTAATTTATTTATCAATATGGGTTTCTGTATTATTTGTATTCCCTTATGAACTTATTAGTGAGAGATTAAGATATTCAGGGATATAGTTACTGGATGCATCGCTACATACATTACTTT
Organism: Trachelipus rathkii; assembly: GCA_015478945.1. NCBI lineage: Eukaryota > Metazoa > Arthropoda > Malacostraca > Isopoda > Trachelipodidae > Trachelipus > Trachelipus rathkii. The sequence goes on from JABUQX010007817.1 coordinate 25,952, forward strand.
GCTTATATACTTATATCTTTTAGTTTGCTATAAGAAGCTCATATATTAGAGACTATTAAAATCATGATACTTATTCCCCATCTTGTTCTCTTTGTATAATACCTTATAATATATTGATTATTTTCAGCTTGAGTCTTTAGAACTTCAATTTAACTTTTATTTTGTGGTATAATATGAGGTGCTTATATAGCTTTCTGACGTATTATTTGTGTGCTCGGAGCTTGTCAATAGCGTACTCATTTTATAATTGCGTCTTCGTGGTACGATGTACGGTTTTCTTGTCTCGAAGTTATCTTATAGTCAATCTATTTGGTAGATAGGCAGATATCTTATGGTATATTCTTGATAATAGGTTTATGTTATTTAATGTCTGATATCTATAAGTCTCTATAGTGTATCATAGGATGTGTGTATTCAGTCATCGTAACATAGTCTTTTCATAGTTCTCCGATTGTCATGCTTTAGTAAGTTTGTTAAAGTTATAAGTATATTCGCATTTAGGCATCCGCCAGTGACGACAACTTAAACTAGTCTACTATTATATTAACACCTGTCTGTGAGTGGTTCTCATGTGCTATAATTATTTTCATTCATAGAAATCAGGTTATAGTATGTCTATGGTCGCCAGCTTCCTATTTCACGTTTTCATCATCGTATATCACACTATTGATGGTTGTAATATTTTTCACTCAAGATAAGACTAGATTGCAATCACGGGATCTTGTCTTGTTGACCTTGCGTATATAGCCATTAGTCTCTGATTATATTAACTAAATATATTCTTTTCATCAAACTTGAATTTGAGTTTCTACAGATGGGTCGCTTATTTAAAATATTTAAGTTATTTCACGATATTCATTCTGGAGCAATGTGCGGAATGAAAATGTATAATTATGGATTCTGGCTATATATTTCAATGTGCATAGTCGGTAGAGGTTTACAAGTGTAGACGATTTATTAGTAAATATTATTTATTTATATATGTTCTTCGTATCACTATATGTATTAATATTATTATGTAGCATAAAATAATTTTATAGTACCTATATATGCATGTGTAAGTTACATAATCCATTTTTTAAGATGCAAGAAGAGTCCCTTTAGGCAATTTTTAAGATTAGTTTTTGGCTTTCCGCTTCTTCTAGGAATAGTTTAAGCAAATATTTTCTATCTAAGGGACTCTTAGTTCTGAATCCATGTCTTCCACAACAGTGCTTTTAAATGCTGGTCTTGCAAAAAACTAATGAAAAATTTAAACGATCATTTTGTAGCATAATTGTTTGACCCCCAACGAGTTAACTGGTGTTAGGTAAACCCTGTTCGTGCATGATCGAACTGACTGTTTCCATCAAACTGTGTGTTAACTATTTCATATGAAAGTGAGTAGTACTGGTTACTCAGAGAGTGGTAAATATTCCAATGGTACATTGAGGTTGTTTTCGATTTTGGTTAGTTGACGGCATGATTTTTCTAAGGATATTAAACTTGACTTAATGAAAGTTATCTATAGAAGTAACGATACCTTTTTTTTTATTATGAATAACAAATATACATAAGCAAACTTCTGAAAAAAGAAATGCTTCTCTCTCTCTCTCTCTCTCTATATATATTATTATAATATATATATTTATATATATATAATAATATAATATATATATAATATATAATATATAATATACAGTATATCCTGTAGTAATATAATTAATATTACCTGAATTTTTGTATTTGCCGAGCAGAGAGCCTCTTTTTTCTGCGGTCCGACTGCCGTTCCGGCTCCAGGTTCCCTTAAAATTTGCCCTCCGGCTCTCGGTCTGGCTTCCGCTCCGCTCGCGACTGCGGCTCCGGCTCCCAGTCCCTCAAAAAATTTCGCTTCCGGTCCGGCTCCGGCTCTACCTGTCCAAATCTGGACGGCTCCGCGGCTCGCGGCTCCGCGCTCGGCTCCGCTCCGCTCCAGCTCCATGCTCCGCAGCGCCTGTTGTCTGGAAAGGTGAACAAACATTTCGATCAGGGCCGAAATAATAAGTAAAATTAAAACTATTCCCTCTACGATATACGCGACTGACATATATAAGTATATTTATATATATATTATATAATTATTAATATATATTATATATATATATTATATATATATATATATATCTATATATTATATATATATATATATTATATATATATATATAATATATATTACTAATAATATTATATATAATATAATATCTAATATATAATATATAGTGATATATATTAATATATATAATATATATATATATATATATAAAATATATATATTAAAATATATATATAGCCTATTAGATAACACCATCTTAATATAATATTATATATAATATAAATATATATATAATAATATATTATAGTATTAATATATATATATATATATATATTATATATATATATATATATATATAATATATAAATATATATTATATAGTATATATTTTATAGTATATATATATAACTATAAAATATATATATATATATATAATATATATATACTTATAAATATATATATATATATATATATATATATATATATTTTTATTATTATAATATATATATTATATATATATATATATTTATTATAATATATTATATATATATATATATGTATATATTATACTAAATATATATACTTATAATATAATATATATATATATCTATTAATTTAAAAAATAAATAAAATAAATTATAATAATATATATATATAATATATATATATATATACTATTAATATTATATATATATATTATATATTATGATATATACTTACCCCGTATAGCATTTCCTAACTAATCTGTGAAATTATCATCTCGCGCAACTGCCAAAATACGTTTCATTTAGAGGAGGAAAATCTATCTGTAATATTATTAAACGAAACAAAGGCAGTATTAAATGAAGTGCTGAAATAATATATAATATAATAATATATCTATAATAATAATAATATCATAATTAATAATAATAATGAATATAATAATATCAATAATAATATAGATAATAATATATAATATATGAAATAATTTCTATTGAAACATCTGCTGCCTGCTTAAAAATTATAACACTAATTCTTTAGAATTATTATAAAAATAATAAATATAACAATAATATATATATATATAATCATATATATAATATAGTATAATATATTATTTTATATATATATATATATATATAATATATATATTATATATTATATACTATAAATTATATATTAATTCTATCCTTCGGTGGGAAAGGCGGAGACGAACCAATGTTCTTATTAAGTTGGTGGAAGCTGTTATCCGAGGTCCAGAATCAAGAGCCGATATGACCCGATGCAGTAGGTGTTTGAAAGTTAATAAGGTCAAAGAAGTTGGAAAATAGATGATGAAGTACGAGTTTCAAAACTTTAATAAATATATTTGTAAATGAATGAGTCAAAAGGATTTTATCTCCATAGCGGGATTTCGAACCAATTGTTCTCCGCTCGCTGAGTAACAATGACCTGGTGAGCTTTAATCACTAATCCATTTTCAATTTATTTATTAAAGATTGAGCGTAATCTTGTTAGTTTAGGGTCAGAGTGTTGGGACGAGGAAGGATGAGAAATGTAATGGAAGTACTATGTCTCAGGAGTACTCCTCAATAGAGGGTGTTAATCGCTAGAGAATGTTCAGAAGAACAGAGCGTCCATTGTTAATAGCGTTAATATAAATGAAAGTGTCTAATGCTGTTCAGATGATATCTGGAAATAGTCAGTGAGAAGTAGGAGTGTTAACACAATCGAAAAGCCTAAATGCATGCTTCTTCAAGAAGAACAGGGTTTTGAGAACCGACCCCCAATATGTGAATTCATATCTCATATAAGGCGAAATACCTCCCTTTCCCCCTTAACTAAAGCAAGCAAGCTGGAGTGTGATAGAAGAGACTTCCTAAGCTCCTCGATATACTCAGATCTCTTGAAGCCTTGCTTAGAAAGAAAGAAATCTGATCCTTTAAATTAAGGTCAAAAGGAAGGAACCGTGCAGACTTACTACTTACGTGACTAACTACTAGACTGACACTCACTATCTACTCTACTGCTGCGTATCTCACTACAGACTGAGTAATAATGAACAGTATAATATAATATAATAATAATATAATAATATAATAATAAATATATATAATAAAATAATAATATAATAAATATAAATAAAATAATATTAATAATTATTAGTATAATATGTATAATAATAGTCATAATAATATTAATAAAATAATAATAATTTTATAATTAATAAGTAATAATAATAATCATAAATAATATTGAATAATAATAATATATTAATAATAATAGTAATATTAATATATAATAAAAATTAATAATATACTAATTAAATAAATAATGAATAATAAAATAATAATAATATAGATAATATAATAATAATTAGATAAATAATTAATATATATAATCAAATATATATAATATAATAATATAATATAATACAGTAACAACGGCTATCCGATGAAAGTGATCATTGACTACGTGAAATTAACTTTTGTTGCAAGTGCATCATGATGTCAATACTTATGGCCAAGTATTCTTCTTTAGTTTATATGTAATTCTGAGAATGAAATTAGAGAAGAAAATACTCAATGGACACAGACAGGTGGGAAAAATAACGTGTTTTTTAAACAAAAAAAATGTTTTTCAAAAAAACAATAAAAACAATGATTTTTGGTTTTTTTTTTTTTTTTTCTTTTTTGCTATTTTTTTACCTTTGGATCAAAGAATCTTAATTTTATATTTTTTTATTATATAGTATTTAGGTTATTATTTACCAGTCATTATGATTTTGCAAGTCAATATTTATAATCAAGGTTTAAACAAGCAATAACAATTTAAGCAACAACTTTTTCAAAAAAATATTGGGATTATTTTAATTTATATATATATATATATATATAATATGAATAATATATATATGATATATATATATTATTATATATTATATATATATATATATTATTTATATATATATATATATATAGTATGCTATTCAGGTAGGATCTGTTCACGGGGAAAGTATTTTATTCATGCTGTATGTTTATTACCACTTTAATAAGTGTTTTTTTTCAATATACATAAAGAATAAAGCTGCACGAGTGCGCTTCAAACGGTTGATACGAAGAAGCTAAGTGTAAAAAAATATTAAAGTTTAAGTTCTACATGTTTTTTTATACCCAAATACCTTATTAACTGTGATACAGACCTCATTAAGTAATTTATTTTTTATTAGTTTATATTTATTTTCCACGTGCATGGTTTAAAAGAACACACGCATCTTGCACCATGAGCGTTTGTAGAATTTGTTCGATAATATACATAGAAAAAGATAAAAATAAGCAAGTCATTCTCTTTTTTTTCACAAACGATTAAGTGAGAAATTCACCGGAATTCTTATATATACTATATATATATATAATTAATAAACTATATATATATTATATATAATAGTAATATATAATATATGACTATATAATATATATCTTATAATATATATATATCATATATATTATTTATATATATATATATTAATATAATATATATATATATATATATATATATATATATATATTATATATATATTATAATATATATAGTATATTATCTATATATATATATATATTATATATATAAGTATTAATTACTTTTATATATATATTATATATATATATATATGATATATATATCTATTTATATATATATATATATATATAATTATATATATAATTACAGTTTATATATTATATATATCTATATATATATATAATATATATATATATATATATTATATTTATATATAGATATACATATATAATATATAGTATATTATATATTATTTTAATTAAATTTTCGAATTATGGCGCGCTACAACATGCTTATTCAGCAAAAGGGAAAAAAGCAATCACGATATAATAATGGACTATTCTGTCCCCTTATTGTTAAGGTAGTCCCTAAAGCTATAAGCTCTGTTTGCAAAGGTTCAAAGAGCAATCATTTTTTTTCCTTTCTTGCTTTTTAAAACTAATATAAGGGAGTCAAATATTTTGTCTTTTACATAAGCAAACTTTTCAAAATTAGTTCTTTTTTTAAAAGTAAGATCGCTACTTACTATCGCTTTTTCTCCAAATGTTTTAAGCACATAATTCTTTTTCTTCGTCAGTTTCTTGCAGAAAGAAATGGTCTAGTAATAGGTCGCATGACTGTTGTAAATAAAAATTTTGGAATGTTCTTATATGTATGATATATATATAATATATATATATTATTCTATATATATATATATATATTATATTACTATATATATACTATTATAATTATAATATATATATACTGTGTGTATATAGTATATATATTATTATATTATATTAATATAATATAATTAAATAATAATATTATATATATATATATATATATTATATATTTATAATATAATATATATATAAATATAATTAATCTATATTTATCTATATATTATTATATAATATATATATATAATTATATATATTATTATATATATATACTATATATATATATGTATTATATATATAACTATATATATATATATATATATATATATATTAATATATTATATATATAATATATATAATATATATATATTATATACACTATATTATATTAGTTTATATATAATAATATCTATAGTAATATTAATATACTAATATAAAATTTATATCTTATACTATATATATTATACTATATATATATACTATTATATATATTATATATATATATATATATCTATTATTTGTATATATGTATGTAATATATATATTATATATATGATATATATAATATATACTATATATATATATCTTTGTTATATATTGTATATATATATATATATACATATATATAAGCAAAATTTTATTATACTTGAAAAAAATTCTATAAATTAACATTAAACATATAAGAATTAATTAAAAAAATTGTCCATCGTCTACATTCATAATTACACAAGCTTGTTTTTTAACTTATATCGGAATAAAAGATATCAAATAACTGATTTTGATTCAAATTGATTTCAAAGTAAATAAATAAAGAAAAGAGAAAAACTCCACGATTTTCTCCTTTTAAACAAAATGTGTTAGAAAAATAAAAAAGAAAAAAAAGGAAAAAAAAAATCAGGAAAATAAATCCGTTAAAATTTGTAATGTCTCAAATCCCGTTAAATTCCCCATTTAAATTTTCTAAATGCAAAAATCGAGAGAAAAGTAATAAATAAATAAAAAAATAATTCCTTCCACTTAGAGACATGTGGTCTGACATTAAAATAAAATTGAAGTTTAATTTTTTTAAGTGAATGAAAAAATTATATTTTTTCCTTAAAAAAAGAAAAGAAAATATTTGCAACATTTTCCGACATCGGTGTAGTGAAAACATGATCCTTAATAATAACCCTTTGAAGACAAAATATCGACAATAAAAGCAAAAAATATTCTTTCTATATATAATATAATATAATAATAATAATAATAATAATAATAAATAATATAATAATAATATAGAATAATAATAAAACATAATATAGTTAAATATTTGAATAATAATTAATAAATAATAATAATAATAATAATAATAATATATAATAATTAAAATATATAAATAATAATAATAAAATATAATAATAATAATAATAATAATAATATAATAATAATAAATATATTAATAAAATATAAAAAAGAATAATAATAATAAAATTTCATAAAATAACATATTATATTAATATCACAATATATAAAGAAAACTCAAAATAATAATAAAACAATTTATTATAATATGAATAAATATTGTTAATAAAAGATAATATAATTATAGAAATAATAATAATAATATAATAATAATAATAATAATAATAATATAATTAATTAATAAGAATAATAATCAATTATAATATAATAATAATCATAATAATGTAATAAAAAAGCACACACTTAGGAGCTTGAAATCAAGCGAAAACTCTATTATTCCGAAAAGCTTAAACACAGTGGAACAATCTATCTATTTCAATAAGATGTGTAAATAGCCGTTTAGTGCATATTTTAAATACACTGTCATTTTTGTCACTCTTAATGGCTTAACGCTTCTATGTAAATCGAAAAAAATTGCGGTGATAAAAGTTTTACGAGAAAAATGCGTGACGAAGATTCCCTCTTCCTGTGCGAATTTCTCATACTTACCAAAGAAATAAATTAATTATAGAAATTAATTTAATTTCCTTTTCTTCTAACTTTGCTTTACTGCATCGAGTAGCATGTTACCCTCTTTGCTTTTTCTTTAATCTTTCTTTTTATCTTTATTTTTATTTTCTTTTTCTTTTTCTTTTTCTTTTTCTTTTTCTTTTTCTTTTTCTTTTTCTTTTTCTTTTTCTTTTTCTTTTTTTCTTTTTTTTTTTTTTCTTTTTCTTTTTGTTTTTCTTTTTCTTTTCTCTTTTTCCACCTTTTTCATTTTTTCCTTTTTCTTTTTCTTATCAACTTAAGCCTTCTTGTGCTTCTTCTCTTCTTTCTTCTTTTTCTTTTTCTTTTTCTTCTTCTTCTTCTTCTTCTTCTTCTTCTTCTTCTTCTTCTTCTTCTTCTTCTTCTTCTTTTTCTTCTTCTTCAAAGATTCTTTCTCTTCCTTCTTCTTCTTCTTCTTGCTTGCTTCTTTCTTCTTTCTTCTTCTTTTTTTAATTCCAATTTTTTTTGCTAGACGTAGGATTTTAAAAGGGAATTAACAACCATGAAATTGAGTAGTGAAGTATGTAGAAGTTGCAATTGAGTATATACTTGATATATATATATATAATATATATATATATATTATATATATATATATAGATAATATATAGCAAGGATATAATTATTATTATTTATACCAATTGGGGTTTCCATAATGAAATATATATTATATATTACACGGGTGGTTATAGTTAACGACGCGTTCCAGAGAGGTCATAACCATCGGGCCTCCTAGGGTATCGTAGGTATCTGAAATTTGGGATACGCTAAATGGGGCAATACGCCTCGCGAATACATGCAATAAAATAGAGTTTCAAAATGTTATAGGTAAAATTTCTTACCGAAACGAGGGAAAGCAAAGGGTGAAACCTGGTGATATCGCCTTGACGGGAGCCCAGCGTCGCCTAATGCGTGTGTCT
>JABUQX010007818.1:0-32500 GCA_015478945.1 Trachelipus rathkii
AAGAATCGGTTGTTCCTCGCCCATTTTATCCTTCGCTCACTGGGCTGCCTATTCTTAGTTGGGGAATAAAAAACATTGACAACCACTGAAGGAGGCTGTCCCTACTATACACTTATGGTATGGGATATATTCGTTTACTTTATTTAAAAATTATAAATTTAAATTTAAGAACCAATTTACAAATTTAAATTTAAATTTCTTTTTTTTTCATACCAATTTTTTCTTAATTTTTTACATTGAATAGTAGTTTCATTTTTAATTTATTATAAGATGTAGATTGTTCGTTAATTTTATTTAAAAATCATAAATTTAAATTTAAACAGCTATTTAATATACTTTAATTGGTTTTAACTTTTAAAAATTTCTTTTTTAATAGATTAGATTGGTATCTTTTGAAATTGTTTCGCTATAATTATGAGGTTAATAGAGAGTTATCATAATGTTTGAATGTACTTTACTACATTGGATAAAGAATTTTCTTGTAGTTGGTGATATTAGGATGTCGTCATTTCTGATTAATTTGAGTTTAAATAAGAAGTTTTTCAACTCAAACCTGCATCGTTAACAATGCCATTTGTAAAGATTTTTAATTCTAAATGTTCTTAATAATATATATAGATAATAAATTAAATATGAGAGCTCAAACTTTTCCATAATTTTATACACACACTATAGTGTGAGATTTCAGTAAGTTAATTAAGGTTTTACTTTATTATAAAGATGGATGAAATGACTCGCATGGTATTTGTTTCCCACTAAAAAATTATAAATTTATTGTTTGGATAATTATGAAAGAACCAATAGTCGAGATATGAGAATGTGTAAAGTTTTAAATTTTTTATGTATATTTAAAATGATTTTTTTCTTAAAATTTCCATTCCTTAGCACTAGTATATCAAATTTTGCTAACTTAACTTAAAGAAGCAAGGATGGATGATGTTGTTTAATCTCTATTGATAATGGAAAAAAAATTATAAAGTTTATATTAACTGAACATTTATAAAATTTATAATTTACGTTTGTTTTTTCTTTTTTTGAAGAAATTTTCCTTAACTTTTCAAATTCTAGTATTTTCAAATTTTTCAGATTAGTGGCAGATGCAGTATGGATTTTAACTTTTATTGAAACAAATAATCAAATTCAAATTTAAGAACCATATTGATAATATAGAATTAAATTTTTTTTTTAAAAAAAAAAAAAAAAAAAAAATTCATAATTTTTCATTTCGTTAGTATTTTAAAATTTTTACTTTATTATATCACGATTATACGTGCAATATCTATTTAAAATTATAAATTTAAATTTAAAGATTCGCACAGAATAGAATATAAATTTCAATTTTTTTTTTTTATTAAAAATTATTCCTTAAATTTTACATTCCGTTAGTAGCTTCATTTTTACTTTATTAGAGCAGTGGTCTCCAAACTTTTTTGAATTGCGTACCCCTAAGACGAAATAATTCTAATCTTTACCCCTATAGGCCTGCTATATATATACTATATAATATACTATATATATATATATATATATATACTATATATATATAATATAATACCATTAATTTATAGTGAAACTTTGAGCCTACTAGGATTGACCTATATATAAAATTCATTCTCATTTTAGTGTTGGAATGCTAATTAAAATGTAGTAAGGTATATATAATTATTACACTAATTATTATATTAATTTATAACAATATATATAGTACAATTATAGGAAAATAATAATTATCAACACAAATTAAACTTTAGAATTTAATGATTACAAACATAAATAAGAATTATTAGAATTGGAGGTGGTTTAATATAAGAAATCAATATAATTAATTAAATTAATATATATAAATTAATAATATATATATATCATAATATTAAATAATCAATTAATATATAATTATAATATAAATATTATATAATATACTAATAAAACTTTTATAAGGAACAACCAATTGAGATGACACACTCGTAAATAAAAATGTAAAACTCTTTAAATTTTTGGAAAAATGTTTGTGCCTAGGGTTTTGGTTTAATATTATCACTTAGTCATAAAGCACTATTAAAATTCAGAGTGAGTGTATATGTAATGTAACTACTCAGTTAGTAATTGGATAAATTGCAATAATATAATAAATGAACAAACACAATCACAAAAATTAAAAGAAAAATCCTGAGAAAAGTTCCATATTATGTATAAGTGAGAACAAGATTGGAATAGAACACCACTAACCAAACTAAATCGAGAAACTCAACCTAATAATAATGCTATTATAGATACAGTATAGCTTGACAAATGAACTTGTTCACAAATGGAACAGACTCATGCGGTCCAGAGAAAAGAAAGAACGATAGGCCAATAGTAATGGAGTTATCAACACTAGTCGATAAGATAGACCATTCTCCGAGACAGGTGGCTCAGTAACTCGGAGTAAACCAATCGACAGTCAGTCGAATCCTTCGTCGTTCAGGAGGATGACTGAGGCAGCAAAAACAGATCTGACATGGTCTAGGGTCCGCGGAGGGACTCGAGATGCGTACACGAGAGAGAAATGAACATAAGAATTCAATAATTAAACATCCGTCTGAGAGACAAAGTAGACATTAGTAAGATAAAAAGTGAGAGAGAGATTCCTAAAATCAAAAGCAATACAAAGTCTATATCAAATCACAGACTTCAGATTATAGAGTATCCATAGATATTAAGACCATGTATGCCAATTATATCACAGAAGCGAAACTCAGTGAGAAGAGTAACAGAATATGAATCGTGGAAGTACGTATCAATCATATATGGTCTGACCATCGGCTCTCCTGATCAAGATAGATAGGAACATATGAGGGTTATGCGAGATTAATAATCATTTTTCACAAAACGTATGGAAATGAATATTAAGAAATCACACATTCACGACGTACAGGATGTGAATCGAAGCGAGAGTTATATATATACATCAATTCCATCATAATAATCACAATATGGACTAGATGGAACTCGTCAGAGTCGAAAATTTTAAGAGAGAGAATCGTGCAGGTGGAGCAACTTTCTGCTTGCAATATATCATCACATCAAATAAGTGAAATAACTTTATATAGAGATGATGACTATTCATACTGAAATTCTAGAGTAATTATGATGAGAGTCCAAGATAATAATAATAATAGATACACATTAATGTTATGGATACACTTCAACACTGACTAATTATGCATAATATGTGAAGCAAGAAGTGAGGATAACGAACATAACGTGAGAGTTCAAAGATGAGATTAAATTAATACGAGGAAAATGAACACATCTCCAATAGTATATAGTGCCTTTTCGGTACTCTATATACATTAGTAACGATCCATCACATAAATTATTTATATTGTATACTCTAATAATAATAATAATAATAATAAAATAATACCATAACAAAATAGCATATCAACAAGATACACACAGCACAATAACTAAGAACATCACAGAGTACACATCACAAGGACACACTAGACATACATACAGCAACAAACTCACAGCACAATACAATACTCAAGACTCAACAGAATACAATACACTAAGCAAAACACAGCAACAGATCACGAAATACGCACACTCAGCACAGGTCGTACTCCAACGGTAGAGACTATTAACTACAGGTAGGCGAACAGAAACTCATTGGAGATCATTTCTGCGAGGTATCCCAGACATGAAATCCCATTGAACATGTTGGGGTTGTTATGGCGCTTATATGAGGTGGTTTTGAGCCCGTAAAACAATATGCTCCCGTTATCACATCACTCACTAGACGATGACTTCCAAAGTGTGCAATTGTGTGACAACAATTGTACACTTCGGAGCGAGAAGGCATACTTCCAACTATTCTAGTTCATATATCAATTGCCGAATTGCTTGGAGGAAGTTGGAATGGGCCAGAGGGATTACATACAACCATTATTAAGACACTTTTAAGACTGAGCTTTTAAGTTGTAGAGAGGGTTTGTAGAATATTGATTTGCTGTATCGCATATATAAAACTGTCTCACTACTGTCCAGATTATTTTTTTTCGTTTCTTATATATTATGCCAGATTAAATTTCTCCTCTAACATAACCAACATCGTTAGACCCAAGATGGATATTAGATTTATAAACGGGTTAATACTATTCATTTATAAAGAAAACCCTGATTCAACAAATCCCAGGTTGGGTATGCAACAAAAATATAGAGACGACACTAACGCTATGCCCTTTACATATTGGTGCAATATGAAAAGAGTTTAAATTATATCCATGGTACGAGTGCGATTATACTGTATTGGTATATGGTATTATATATATTATTAGTAGTTTGTATTGATAGAATAAGAAATAAATGGGAATAACAATTACCAAATTTTGTAATATGTAGCAAATATATTCATAGATATATATCTGCATTAAGATAGAGTAGAAAAAGAAAGTGCCAGTTCAACAAAGAAGGAGCAAAACAGCTCAAACTCTTCATCAACAGCACTCACTGTAACTTTATCACATATCAACAGCTAAACTCCGATAACTATTGTAAAATTTAGTAATGAAAATAATTCAAGTAGTAATTAAAATATATATTCAGTATAAAGTTATTTTAACCATAAATCAGTAAGATAGTAAAATATGAGACATAAATAAAATAAACATAATCCAAACAATAATTATAAAGGTAATACAATTATAGGAAATAAGTTATATGTTATGTATAACTATAATGACTGCAGGTGCTAATAATAACGTTTAAGGAATCAGGGTCCACTAAATGTAAAACAAGTAATAAATAAGATATATAATTATTAACTCGTATCCGTATAGTATTAATGTTAACAATCGAAATGTATCCATCCCTTTTAAAATTATAGATTCCCTCAAGAGCATTTATATAATTAAGAGTTCAAAAATCAACACGTATCAGAAACGTATTTTCTGTTGAAATGCAAACACTAGATGTCGACACAATATGTCGGTTATGATTAAACAAAGGCTTCTCGCGCCTTCGCGACTGCTCGTAAACGACAGAAATCGTGCACTAATAGGAATTCCTTGTTAGGGTTTGGTGTATGCGTCTGCTCTCATTGGGGCATGTAGATCATTTGCTCGGAGCCGCGTACATATAGAGAGTCGATCATCAGTCTGCGTTTCCTTGCGCAGGAGTAATCTGTGAGTTGAAAAGTGAACCGCTTGTGCGAACGAATCTTGATCCACTATTTACCAACCTTCACTACTGTCACTTAGATGTCTTATAAATATATAATATAATATATTAATATATATATTTATATGATATATATATACATAAACAATCGTAAGTATAGAGAATCATATATAAAACTCAAATTTCCTGAGTATATGACTTGATCCAGTTAATAGCTCATGAGAAACGAGGAATACACTACACAAATTAATGGTGAATCACGTATGATCGACGCCACAACTCACCAATATTGATATACACAAATCCATATAGAAATTAATGATTATAATAATATATATTATAGAGTAATTCATAAGGAAACGCGAATGTAGCCAATAAAAATGGACAATCTTATCACCGTTTTGCAGAGATGATGTTTGAAGATTCTATCCTGTGATGATTAGACATTTGAAGGTTGCATAACACTCTTAAAAACACTGTCTAGCTGCTATAATTCAAGTGATGCTGAAACGTTTATCACTATGGCATTTTTATGTTTGCTATAATGCAGGGATAGTAAAACAATGTGAATATTCTTTTGCAAGTGTAAAGTCAATAAATTTGTATCCCCTTAACTACATTAACTGCATTATGGTGAATTATCTAAATAAAACTATGATTCTCCTTCATGCTAAGTTTTAGATGAGGCTCAAGAGCACGTTTAATAATTAGATGGAATAAGCTCATCAGGTAAAATATTTAGATGGAAATATTGAGGTCACCTGTAATAAAATATTTCTAGAATGGAATAAGCCATCAGGAGAGAATATGCCTTATGAGTATTGTTTATTATATTTTGAAATGCTAATTAATGAACTACATGCTTCTGAAGCAAATATGTATTACACTAAAGAAAAGATAGTTAAAAATTATTAAATACTGAAAGATGAACATAAAAAAAACTAAACACATTATTTTAAGTTATTTTATTATCAAAAGAGTATTATTATCACCTAGAGTTTCTTTATATGGATCTTGTTTTGTGATTTGAATTTTGTCTGTAAAAAGTCCCACATTGGGCGAAAAATAAATATCACTAGAAGACTTTTGCTTCAACTGCCCTTCCTAGCCATAAGAGTAGCTACTTAAAGCGAATCAAGAATACCATTACTTAATATCACTAACTGCTATATCTATGCGACATGAGATTTGCGAAGTCTTTCTTTTGAGATGACAAAATTCAAGACAGCTGTATCCGAACCCTGGCCCATGGCTTACTTACTCATCCATAGACGACCGTATTTTATCGCATATTAATGTGAGGCATTTGGTACCCGTTCATGAGGTCGCTCACGACTACAATTAAACTACATAAACATTTGATGTAGTATCTATTCTTACAAATAAATCATTACAAAAGATAATGTAAAGATTTTCTTTTCTGGTTGACATGCAAATAAAAATTATCTAAATAATGAATTTTACATAAAAAAGGCCCCCACCCTAAAAATAAAGGTTATTAAACCTGAGATTAGTTAAAGTGATTAGAGAGACTCAGATATGCACATAATTGAATTAGGGTGTGGAATCGCACACGTTTTAATGGTATTAAGCCAATAATAAAAATTTCCGATTATTATTATTATTAAGTTATTTTTATTATTATTCATTATGCATAACCTAAAAATAGTTTTAATATTTTGTGATAACGTGAATGAACGAATCATTCGCATTATCATTTTTATGGTTGTTTTACATTAAATTAAAAAACTTTCTTTTAAGAAAAAGAAAAATTTTTGATTTAAATGATTATTATTTATTATCATTATTATTATTATTAATTAATGTATTATTATGCCTTACATATATGGTGAAAGCTTAAAGTAATGTTGCATTTGAAATGGATGATCAGGTGCCCTGCAACTCTGTATTACCAACTACGTCACTTTTGCAGTTAAGTAAATAATTAAGATTGGGTTTGGAAAATATTTTCCACACCAATTATATAATATAAGTGAACAAATTGGTATGTAGAGTGTTACAATTGCATAAGGGTTCAAACACCAGAATGGTATCTTATCCCAGCATTTCATAAGCCCCTAAGAGTTTACCATTAATTGTATATAAAAATTTCAAAGATTTTTTGTAAAATAATGCCCATAAAATGCACTATGCAAAACAAGAGATTATATTAAGCCATCTAAGAGAGAAGTAATATATGATAAATTGGGGGAACGGGGAAAAGAATAAATAATAATTAATCTTCTATTGTATGCCTTCACTTCTTCTTTAATTCTTTTTCTCTCGTTTTTGAATTGGAAACCAACATTGAGAAACAAGAAGTTGAAAGGAAAATAGGATCTGAGGGAATTGCAGCCAATCGACTCACAAAATTGTCGGTTTTTGTCGGGAATTTTCTGGAGGCGGAGAGTGTTTACGTAAATATTGAGTCGAAGTGAGCCGAGACGAAATCGAAAACTGCAACCGACAGGCTAACGGGGCAAATTGTATCGTATGTAAACATCCCGTCCGAAACGTCCACTCTAGAGCTCATTTTCAGGAGAGAATATTCTGAGAAATATTAGTTTATACTTTCTCTCTCTTGAAGACTGTTCACTCAATTATATATTATATAGTATATATATATATATATATATCTCAGAATAATATATATTAAAAAATCTGTATTCTAAGCACAGTTGAAGGATTATATATATATTTAAATTTAATAAAATAAGTAGTATTGATATACCATAATGACCATGTTGTAAAATTTAGCAGAATCACAATATTAACATGAATTTTTGTTTGGTATATCTGGGGCATATTCTCACAATCATAAAGGGGGGGGAAAACTCTAGACATTACAATGTGATAAAAGTACGTTTATATAAATATATACCTATATATAAAAAAAAATAAATAACTACAAGACCTTATATGGAAAGATAAATGTGTTACTCTCGCACGCATCTCTAAAAAAAAGCTGAGAAACGTGAGGGTTTATCACAGTATAATAAACGGGGGCGATAGCAACAAGGAGAAATAAAGCTCTGAGAATAGTAGCTCACAAATATAGCTGAATTAAGCAATCTAAGATGAATCTTGTATTAAAATTTTTATATAATAATAACTAGATGAATAATGTTAAATATATATGCTAATAGAATTAATGTAGCAGATATAAGATTAAGAAAACATGAACTATAAATAAGTTTAAACAATGAATAAGGTTTAAAGATTTTGGACCTTCAAAATTATTATCTATAATAATAATCAACATATATCTAAGTTTTATTCTACATAGGTCGGGCAGCCATAATAAAAGATGTGTGGGAAAGAGGAGAGAGATTAAAAAATGTATTATGTTATGATAATAGATTATGCAGTCTTCTATGGCTTGCACATCCATTTAAATAAGGTTGGAACCCCTAATAAGCAGTATTACTCTTAAAACAAGTTCGTCATAATACGTAATAAAAGTAATTCAGTTTGAGCCAAGGGTAGCCACAGATAAGGTAAGAGCCTATATGAGTAATTCTTTCTCGGAGACCAAAAATTTATTTTTGTCAATGGTCATTTTTCACCATACCTTTTTTTTGACAATAGATTATGGAGAACATACGAGGAGTGACGAAAACCATAAGCACTACTTTTCTCCGAGAATTTAAGATAAACATCGGATATTAATATAAATATGAGGAGGAAAATATTAGTTTATTTAATCCAAAATATATATCAGATGGTAACTTAAGAAGAGGTCGACTAAAAAGCAAATACAAGTTAAATTTAATCATTCAAGAACTATGCTTCTTATGGTTTCCAAATGGTAATTTAGGTTGACCACTGCTATTAAAGCAACTGTATACAGAGGAATCGGAGAGTAATGATGTATGAGTTATGTCAATAATTGGACGTTTTTGTCGATATATCATTTGTGCATCCATGTTAAAGGAACGCTAAGAGTGTAGAGCGGAGAAATCAACAATTCGCGCGATCGATAGGAGACAACGAGTGCTCTGCCGAACGAGAGAGAGATAAGCTGAAGAATCACAGTGTGAGTAAGTTGATATATTGAGGGTAGGTGAAAGACGAAAGGTCCACAAATCCGGACTAAAGTAAACGGAGAGGGGGGGCGGAGAATGAAACCGCCCATAACTCCAAAGATTAAAGGGAGTGCACGCTATTCGCCACAGGGATTACCCGTCTCAGCAATAACTAATCCTTTGAACCCAAGGGCCACTCCGAACCCCTACCTCACTCTTCTTAGCCCGGCATCCCAAGTAGTAAGGGAGGGAGCACCTCCCCCACGGGTCGAAACTCCACCATACATGCATTTCAGCTAGGTTTTTTCTCTATGTATATTCAAGACACAATTCACGTATATGAGGGTACTTTCCACATTTTAACTAGTTTAACTCCTGAATGGGAGTCAGAATAAAAAAGAAAGGTTGAGCAGGCTGGAATTGCGGAGGTAGGGCTATCAACGGTGTGAGAACCACACTATAAACTGCGAGAAATGATATAGCACAAAGAGTAGAGGGAATATTTAAAGGATGCATGAGAGTTACGAACCGTGCGCCCTTGAGAGTGGGGTACCTCTGACGGCGCCACTATACACCAGAGTCCAGAATGCAAGCCCCTAGAGTATCGAACCACCAAACCTATGACTGGGAATCTCAATTACAATTGCACTCGAAAAAAACAACCAACGTCCTCACAGGAGGAGTTATGGGACATAACACCAACGAAAGTGCCCCAGCAGGACAGAACACTTCAAATTATGGGTTTTTACCAACGGGGACGATGCCCCCACCTCCCTATTATACAGGCATGCCACCTGGCAATTACACCATGCCTAACCAGGTCCATCCTTACCCCGGAGCATGGCAAGGATATCCCTATATGCCTCCACAACCATTTGGAGCGCCATATTACCCAACTAATTTGTTTAACACTGCGTTTCCAACGATTCCGGAAAATTTAAAGTTATTTGGCAGACATCTTAAGACAAGAATATGGACAAGGCATCTTAATACCCATGAAAATGATTTATGAAGACTAAGGAGTAGATCATACCCAGATTTGCATTTCTTCTTATGAATAACACAAGCTAGATGCTTTAGGACCATTAACGAAGTCACAAAGATTCACTTTTGGCACTAAGTCAAGCAATATCTCATCCACGATAAAAATAGACGTGTAGCGAGAGAGAGCAAAATATATGACTCAGGAGATATACTCCTTTCTCAAAAATTTACCAAAATTAGAAGACTTTCTTTCCCAGTTTAAAAATTGTATCTTATACAACCTGGCAGAGACAAGAAAACAGTTTTCGACTACAATGCCAGGACTTTAATAGAGAGAAATTAATAGAAGGAGAAGAGAGATTCCATTTTGCTAACCGGATTTCGATCGTCTAGATCTATTTTGAATAAAGCCCATTAACGAGTACACAGGATAGAGCCAGCCTGCATGATCTGGATGACAAAGCAATCTTCAACTCCCGGCAACTAAACCGTAATTTGGTTACCGGGAAATATTATTCAAAACCGTATAATGAGGAAAGAGATGGAGATGGGCAAAGTGATTAGTATGAGTAAGATACTATGGCAGGTATTTCGAATGACAATTAGATGTAATTTTAAATGAATTGATCGAAAAGGAGTCTCAAATTTCAAAATGGAGACCTTCTGTTAAACAGAGATTGAGATACTGAAGGCCAATAGTAGGGCTGCACGCAACTAGGTGTTCATGGGCCAAAGAAGAATCGGGGGGGAAACAGAGGGTATTAATAATTCATACAGGGAACCAATGAAGCCAAGGATATAGCGGGAGAATGGGAAGGGAGGACGGCGAGACCTCGAATTACTTCTCCTCAATAGGAGGGGAGCGATGAACGAGTAAAGCCGAAATAATATATATTTCAAATATGAAAAGAGATAATCAAGTGAAGACGAGTATTGGTACAACTGAAGAAAATTATTGGCAAATTAAGATGTCCGCGCCAAAGAGCTAAGAAGAATGAGTAATGATGTGCTTCTTTTGTGAAATCAGTGGGACAAAGACTACAGTCCCAGCATGTTCGATTGGCGGTTGCACCATATTGCAAACAATGTCAGGCACAAACCATCAGAAGGGGATTCGCACAACATAAATTGTAGAGGGAGCTACCGCCCTGGAGAACCTACGCCCGATACCCACACAGCTGATGATTTACACTCATGACACAAAGACAAGATATGATATGGAGAAAAAGGGATCAAGGAGCGGAAAAAGCCGAGTCTTACAACCAGGCAGCGGAGGGCCAGGACCTTCTCCAAGAAGAAAAGAAAGGGAGATGCCCCAGATGGGAAAGGTATCAAAGACCAAAACGCGAAGAAGTGATAATGAGAAGCTGAGAAGCCCAGCCGAGAGATTTTAGGTGAATAAGTAAGTGAGTATGATCGATAGGAATGCTATGAAAGGACATCACATTCCTCATCCTCAGGATAGGAATAGAGAATGCAAAATTTATTAGGAACGGGGCAAAGAGAAGAAACGTGTGAGAAAAAAGTTATCATCAGATATGAGAGAAAAGTGGAAAGCTAGGCGAAAATAAAAGAAAGGAAAAGAGAGAGACAGCAACCTTTTAGACTGGGACGACACTTTTAACACCATGTCATACCTTGCTCCATCTTAAGTAGACTCAGCGCACAGCCAAACGTTATTCTCGAGTTATGACACGGAATCTAGTGTCAGTATCAGTCACCGCCCTGGCGGCTCAAGCGTAGATTGGAGAAAGAGGGGTGAAACTTTATAAAGCACCCTCCGTAAGACCGATTTGGTGGTACAGGGGTGAACAGTAAGCCAACGGTCTTAAAAGGAGAAATACAACTATATCACCTTCGCCTACATAAAAAAATTACCTCACTACACCACGTTCCAAGTGAGTGATAACGATGGAGAGAATGTTTGGGATAGCTTTACTTTTGGTAGCAATGTTTTGTCTACATTCCCATACTTTGAACTTCTTTCTGCCAAGATGTCTATGCAAGAGGTGGAGAGATAGACATTCACGATCTTTGCCGATCCACTCGGATATGTATATTTTGGTTAGAGAAGTTCGGAGGTGAATCTTAAAGTGATAAAGGGACCTTCATACACGAAAAAGGAGGAGTCAGTAGCCAGCTCTCACACGCCCGAGGTTCGAGAGGGGGGAGAAACAAAAGGATTCGAACCAAATTATTCGCTAATCACCAACCGCACGTCTACTGCGGTATGGAGAGCATCTTTTTTCCTAAGGACCGCCTTGCCAGCCTAAAAGCGCACGCCACGCGGATCACATCTTTTTCGTAGGGAGGCCGCGCCTTGCCAGTTAGATAACCGTACGCAACGCGGATAACATCTTCTCATAGGGAGGGACCGCCAGGCCAGTTAGATAACGTAAACCGCCGCGGAATGACTCGCTCCTATAGGAAGGGTCGATTGCCTGTGTCCCAGGAGGGAAGCAACAACCTCTTCAGTTCGGACTTCGAAGAAGCTGCCAGTGCCTATACAAGGGAAAAGAGATAGGGAAATTGCCTTGAAAGGAGAAGCTCAAGTGGAGCCAGACAAGATGAAAAGAGACAAGGTGGGCTTCGCGAACCCACCCCTCGCTCATCGCCGCGCTGATTCCCGAGGGGCCAGACCCAGACTCAAGCACACTCCCTCAGCTATGGAAGAAAATTTGGGCCAATCCGAAGATTTGGAAGTTTTGGAGAGCGATGACCATGAAGGAGATGGCCATTTGATGATGGATGAAGAAATTAAGATAGATTTGAAGGTAATTGAGAAGACTGTTTTACCTAGTCAATCATGCGGATACCTAAAACTCCGACCTGAAACTCAAGATGATTTTGAGCTGGAGCGGAAGTGTTTAATGACACCAGCTTTCACCATGGGACCATTGTATGTGGCCAATACAATTAGCCCAGTGAGGGATAACACGGTTATCCTCAGTTATATCAATCTGAGTGACCAATTGATTAGCCTGCACAAAGGTGCGACCATAGGAGAGGGGTATCCGATAATTAGCAAACAAATCAGGAGAGGCACAGACGTAAGAGGACACCAGAGAACAGTTTCTTCTAATGTAGCCACCTGCTCAAAAGGTCTCACGAAGACAGAGTTAAGGAGGGTGTACCAAGAGATCATAGAAGAGAAGATGTCAAAAGAGCATGCAGAGAATTGTCTTCTCGGAAATCCGAAGCACATGGAGGAATTGCTAGAGCTCCTCATGGAACTACAAAGATGTATATTGGTAGAGAATGATGATGCTGTCACCAGATCCTCTGTCCCCGCTTCAAGAAATTTAAGATGAGCTTCTACGCAACTTATTTTTCACGAATGTAAAAGTAATATTCTTCGAAAAAATCAATACAGATTACCAGCACTGGTACTATATGTGTTGCAGTGCGAACATCGATGATATTCAACCCGTGATTCTGCATGAAAAGGGGTACATGTAAAAGCTTGGGTACAGCCCCCATTACTTTCTCCGTTACTGGTTGTGGCTCAAAAAAGAATAGCCCGAAACCAGGGTGTGGTCTGGATTACAGGTACCTCAACTCCCATAGCGTTCAGGACGTGTTCCCTCTGCCTTCAATCGACGAAATTTTTACGTCCCTAGGGGGTAACACGGTATTTACGTCCGTAGATTTATTGGACGCGTATAACGCCTTAGAAATAGAGGAAGGGACGCAAAAGTTGATGGCATTTAGGACGAGGAAGGGCCTCTGGTGTCCCACTCGCTTGATGTTCGGACATAAGAATGCCCCTAGCATTTATGCCCGCACGATGACAATGGCCTTGAACCACCTCTTAGGACCCGTCGCACAAGTCTATCTAGACGACGTTTTGATCCTGGGCAGGAACGTGGAGGAACACTTTGAAATTTGAGAAAAGTACTCATTGCTTTCAGAGAAAATAAGCTGAGAATAAATTATCCTAAGTGTAGCTATCCTACATCAAGCCACTGTATTTGTACTGGGATTACAAAATAAAGGAAGAGGAGTTGGAATTGAGCCAGATATCTTTCGGCCAAAGGTAGATTACAATGAAGGATTTCGTCCCTGCTACAGGAAAATGTGAGGAAGACACAGAGTCTACTTGGTTTCTTCTCTTATTTTTATTTTCGCTTCCTCATAAAGGACTTTGCCGCAGTAGCACAACTTTGTAACCGATCTGAATTAAGAACAATGTTCCTTTTCTTTGACAGAAAAACAACAACCAATGCTTTCGACAGCCCACTTGAAGAGAGAAACTGGTAGGTGCAGCCAAACTAACTTTCTGATTATGGCACAAGGAATTCTTCGTGAAGTACGATGCCAAGCTAAATTATCATGATGAAATATGAGGAGGGGTTGTTGTACCAACTGACAGACTGAAGGGAAGGAGAAAGCCCCTTATCTTTCGTGTCCCCGGAACACTCAGGGGCAGTGAGTTAAAATTTTATGATAATTTACGACGAAAAGGAGTGCTTTAGCCGTGTTGTTCTGCTTGGCAAAAGTTAAGAACACCATCTTCGGCTATAAGGTCACTATCATCACCGAAACCAACCTCTCTGCTTTATCTTTAGAAATAAGCAAGCAGACCGGCCGTTTAGAGCTCGATGGAATCTCTAGTAAGATCAGTTTCTCAACCCACCATAGTGTAATAAAAAGGAAGAAACAAAAAATTTGCCCCCGACTATTTGAGTAGGCATCCGGCATCTAATGTGTTCCTCTGGTCAAAGAAACAGCGAAAACAGGGAGAACAGAGGAACAGAGAGAGCAGAAACAAACAGAAGTTCCGGAAATCGATTTCGCGTTGAGCATTCGGGGAAAATTTCGATCAAAGAACAACAGAAATGTCCCGTGTAGGAAAATTGGTAAAATGGGCCGGAAGAGAATCCCATAACTCCCCTACATCCTAATAAACAGGCAATCCTTACAGCTACGCTCGTAGAAAGCAAAACTTAATCTTGTATCATGTTCCAGATAGTGTATCGATTTACAGTGTGCAAGAGGACACCAGTGCCTACGCTGTCACTCGACTGGTGGACACGTGGTCAGCAAAGAAATGAAAAGAAGAGTAGGGGGAAATACCATTCGTCCCATGGTGTCCAAAGTTGCGTCCAAGGAAATACTGGTAGTCAACGTGTGTCCTGCGCCAGAACAAACGGGTCCTAGACCCCCTGCTCGCCGAGATTAAATAGATGGCCCCGCTGCCTGTATACACCTTTCTCCACGCGTTCATGTTGAGCATGTTATCTAGGGAATTGCCATCTGTAAACATGGTCAGGTAGCCAAGTACGATCTTAGTTTTCGCGACGATTTTAAAACAGGCTAATGTTGACGTTATTACGTGCCATTGCAATACTAGGACGAGCGAGGAAATGTGCACCAGAGTACTTATCAAAGAGAGGGTAATTAATTGTAGACATAAGCGCCCATCAGATCTGCTTGTGAGTTGACAAATCGGCCGATTGGAAATTTACGAGCCAAGTATTTAAGGGACTGTTATTAACGAGCGTGGAGAATACAACGAAGATAGGCGATTTGCTTACAAAGCTCCAAATGGTGAATTTAACGACAGAATAAGATGCTGAATTAAGGATTTCTTTCTTGCGGGTTGACGTGAGAGAGAGAGACCACCGAGAGATTGGGATATAATACCTTGAGTTTTGACCCCAAATCCGCTATCAATTCCGCGTAGATAAATCGTCTATAGGGTCTTCACACCGCACTTCCTGTTAATGGTTAGCATAAAGAGGCTCCCTTACAGATGCTGATATGTATCACCCCTTTGGTGAATAAGTCCGCAGAAATGGAGATTCATTTCGGACGGGAAGTGAGGACGATAGTAAGATGAGGATCGATTTATATAAGAGTTTGGTCAAGACGAGAAGTTGAAGCGAAACCACAAAAACTTATTGGGAGCAACAACATAAACAGGGCTCAAGCAAAGAGAGTTCAAGATTCGGAGATTAACGTCTTCGTCAGAGCAGCATACCTTCGGCCCATCAAAGTTCGAGGCTATGTCCCACAGTTTGACGGGCCAATATTGTCGATTGTTTAAGGAGGACCTAGACAAGTTGATGGTTGTGTTTACATTTCAGGCATTAGCCGAGACTTCCCAGTCCATAGTGGACAACGCCAAGGTGGTCCCAGCAGAAAGTTCACCGAGTCACATTTTGACTTTATGAATGAATGAAGTTTGGAATCCCCACGCCGTGGAAGAAATGTTAAGCTCCAAAGAACAAAAAAGGGAAAGAATTGAGGAAAGGCAACAAAGAAGTGACCCAAGAGTCCCTTCAGAGAGAAAAGAAGAAGACGGAAAAAGAGAAGAGGAGGAAGAAGAGGAAGAAGAAGCAGAAGAAGACGAAGAAGACGAAGAAGACGAAGAAGATGAAGTAGTAGATGAAGTGGAAGAACTTCCTCCTCCCACAAATCAAATGTCTTCCCAATATTCTTTCCAAATTCCCGTAACGCCACAAATTCAGCCCGGACACAGCTATTTTCCAATTCCCCATTACCCACAATCTCACCAAGAATGCTACAACTCTTACTCTACTCCCCCACCTCAGCCGGTACCAAGTGGTACGAATTCCTGGAGCCATCAGCCTCCAGTGCAACAACCGACCCCGGTGGAACCCGTAAGAGAAAGTAAACCTGTGGAAGAAAGAAGATTTAGCAGTGAGATTGTAGAAAGAAGAAGATATAGCGATGTACTCGCCGGAAGAGGCCCAGTCCAGAACAGTGATTCAAAAGTGTTCCATCTCCGAAAATTGACTTGCACTAGCACGCACCTCCCTCTTTCACACTAGCGGTGCGGAAGTAAAAGAGTTCAAGAACATACCATCTTTATCCCCAATTCAGCAAGAAGATTCTCCCTAGACCCTCAGTTCAAAGAAATTTCTCAGGGAGGCCGCCACGCCACGTAAGAGTAATAGAATATTACGGGAAAAGATAAAAAAGAGGTTGCGGGGTGGGGGGAGAAAACAAAAGCATGTGTAGGGAAGCTTATGGAGGAGAGACACTCAAGAACAAATTCACCAGTCTGTGAAAATCATAAAATTTCCCGACACAGTGAAAAGCCGACTATCGCATTCCCTCGGTCCGTAGACACTATCTCCAAATAGGTATTTCAATCCCTAATAAACAGAAAACAAGGACCCCCTCTTACAAGCCCCATAATCTGGTTCATGGTCTATAAGAGATTCTACATCACCCCGAGATTACCCCGAGTCAAACAGGATGAAGGACACAAGTTTACAGCAACAGCCCGAGGCAAGTGACAACTACGCGAGACTTCAGACGAAGAACTCCTGTCACGCAGATCCTCCACCATGTCGATTGGAATTTAGACGAACACCAACAGTCCGTGGAGGAAAACTTTGGCGTATTTGCCTCCGAGGGTTACTAGTACTAATCCAATTCTATATATACTTCTGTATATTCCTAAGTTTAAGATGAAATCTCTCTTTGTTTGTAGAATGGAATTGGCTTCTATTTCTTCTATCTATAGAAGGACTCTAATTTTAACCTTGAGAATAAAAGTAAGGAATGTCGACTTCGGTTTGTACTAAAATTTTGTTTTTTTCTCTAAGTTAAGAAAATACTTAGTGGAATTTAGGAAAAACCTTAGACTGGATTAGACAACGATCGTTATAATTTTAAAAGAAAATTAAGCTGGATTTTAGTATACATTCCTTACCTTTTAAGAAATTAGTCGGATTAATACTTATGTCATAGGTTATACCTAATCTTAAAAGATGTCGTTGTAGATTCTCATAAATGTTAGGATGAGATTAATATTCAGTTACTAGGTTTACTCATTTTTATATAATACAAGAAACCTTTTAAAAATATGTTGCTTCAGCTCTCAAGAACAATGAAAAAAACACAGATAATACAAGAGATAAATACAAAAATAGAAAATCCAAAAAACTATTTCTATTAAGAAACAAAAAATAGTAAAGGTAAGTATAATGTTAGCTAAGTAAATTAAGTAATAAAGCTAAGTAGCAACCTAATTGCTAGTAAGTAAGGTAAGTAATCAGTCACTAACTAGTAAAATAAAACTTTAAGTAATGAGCTAAGCTAATGACAACTAATACTAGTAAGTAAGTAAGTAATATCACTAACTAGTAAATAAACAAATTAAGTATTAAGCAACATACAACTTTGAGTTTAAAAACTCACTTTTAGATTTTAAGCCAACTAACTCGATTATAATTAAGAAAACATTTAGTTTAACAATAAAACGCGAACGCTTTAACTAACCAATTAATTTTAAAATATTAATTAAACATAGGCGACCTTTAAAAATTTCAAAACCAAGAAAAGTATAAAGTATAAATATTTCAGAAATGAATTTCGGAATACCAGCTTTGTTGCTCCTCATCATTGTATCAACATGCCAAAGCAACCTCATAAATGAAAAAGAAGAAACGAAGATTCTACCTGGTTTAGTTTTATATCGTACAGGAGAAGTCAACTTCATAGAAGGATACCTCGATCTTGTTATCTCCTTAGAATGTCCCACAGACATTAAAGAAACTATCATCAAGACGACTAAACTGGTAACCAACGTCAAAGAATCATTTCTACCATCGTTCGAAACCATGTTTCTAAATGTTTCAACACATCAACGGGCTCACCAATGGGAATTCAAACTTATGACCATTCGAGTAAAAGTATTAGCCCAGAAATTGAACGAAGTAAGTGAACTGCCTTGGATCTCTGCAAGATCAAAAAGGAAGCGAGCCGCGTTTGAATTTGGAGGACGACGTCTCTAAACATTCCTTTGGCACTGCTAAACCGGGATAAACAGGTAAACTACTTACGAAAAAGATCAAACCTCTTAGGTAACTATGCCTCTACCTCAAATTTATTGATTACTGAATTAAAAAGGAACAATTGAAGCGAATACTCGTATTTAATAAATTTTCTCCATAGACAGCTTACAAAAATTGATAGAGTTTCAAGAATCAGTCTAAGGTGCTACGCAGACAATAATATAAAACCATTGGGAAGCCATAAGGGCGTATAAATTAAATTGAACAAACCGTTCAGAACATCCATCAAATCCACCAATTAGTGATAAATTCACTCCAACTCGCTAAAAACAAAATCACCAACTCACAACTTTTTTCTCCCATCTTCCTATTGCCTTTCATACTAGAAATGAACAAAGAGACCAAACTTCATACAGTCATTCCTCTAGAAACAAAAACTTATCAAACGTTTCTAACCTACTCTTGGACTATTCAATCTGCAACTAACCCATATGAACTAATCACCTTAATTCCTTTTATCTCAATAGAGAAATTCGTTTCCTACAAACTAATACCTTTTCCTACCCACCTTCCTTTAAATAAATCATTAGTTCGAGTCATGTACAACGACCCAAATAGTTACTTCTTTGTAAATTACGGTAATCGGAAGTACACTTACCTTAAAGAATCAGCCCATGATCTTTGTAGACATTTAGGCCAACTAGCAGTTTGTCCCCAGTCCCAAGTGTTTGCTTCCATTGATGATCAGTCTTGTTTACTATCTTTAATCTTGAATTTCACTAATGACTTTTCACACTGCCCTATCGCAGAATATAAGTCTATAGAACCTTATACTGTCGCTTTAGGACACTTCACCCTGATTTCTTTTTCAGAAAAAAACTAGGGCTTCGATTGCATGTGAGAAACCCAATTCTATCCAGCATGTCTATGACTATGTCTTTACTATTCCTCACGGATGTGCTTTCATCTCTTCTAAGTTTCAGTTTAAGAACCCTATTCATCTTGAAAAGAACATAACCCTTTCTTCCTTAATTTCTTATTCTGATCACGTTTTATTCAACTTCTTATCTCACGTTGCTTTACCTAACATTTCTTCTGTTTTGTTCCCTAAGTTTCAAACCTTAAAAGAAATTCATTGGAATCAAAGACTAGATCAGTTAAATCAAACAATGCACCCTTTTACACCGTACTTTCCCCAGATAAAATTCATTCCATACATTGGAGGAGGAACCTCTGGCACGATCTTTTTCATTATAGTTCTTGTCATTGCGTATTTCGTTTGGACGAAAAGAGTATTTCTTTGCAATATGTGCCTGCCCAAAACACCCATTCAAACTGAAAGCATCCCACTTCAGGCCGTCCCAACATCTAACGTACGTATCCAACTAGCACCTGAAGATGCTCCCTCAAATAACCTGGTTCAGATAAGATCTCGACCCAGCTCCCCAACTCCTATTCAACGTTTGTCTTTACTCCCAAGACCTCCTATGCCTCTTCCTAACACTCGAGCTATTACTTCCTCTGAAAATCAAGCGACTTATTCGAATTAGAAAATCAATCCTTGAGTAATGATTTTTCCCGGGGAGGGGACCTTTATCGTACGTATAGTACTTTTAATTCAAAATGTTTTCCATCTTTTAAATCAGATTCCAACATTTATAAATTATATTCAAAAATACGTTCAGAAACGTATTCTGTGAAATCAAAATCGATCGAAATAGGTCGCTTAGAAACAAAGGCTTCCCGCCTTCCTCTTGCTCGTAACGACGACGCAATAGAATTCCTGTTTGGGTTTGTATTGCGTGCATTGGAGGATTGTCATTTGCAATCCTACAAGAGCGCCTCAGTCGCTCCTTGCTGGGTAATCTGTAGAGTTGAAAGTGAACGCTTGTGCGAGAATTTGATCCTTTTCACCTCTCTACTGTCACTATGTCTATATATATATATATATATATATATATATATATATATATATATATATATATATAATTATATCAAATATTCCTGTTGTGCTTGATCCAGTTTACCTGGCCGGAAACTAATAAAATATGGTGAATCAGAGATCGACCCCACTCTACCAATTATATAATATATATATATATATATAATATATTATATATATATATTTACATACTAAAATGAATGTAAATTTGTATTAAATAATCACATTCTTTCGGTAGCTTATAATTTATTTTACAGCAAATGATAAACCATTTTATATTTTAAATAAAAGAATCAGCTCCATAAACAAAGCGAAGCTAAAACGTTTATCATTATGGCATTATTATCTGACCTATAAGAGGTATGTAAAATGTGAATATTCTTTTCAGTGTATCATAAATTTGTGTCCTTCTAATTAATCATTATGTAATTATTAAATGAAACATGATTCTATTATGTATTTAGATGGAATAAGCCATCAGGTAAAATATTTAGATGGAATAAGCCATCAGGTAAAATATTTAGATGGAATAAGCCATCTGGTAAAATATTTAGATGGAATAAGCCATCAGGTAAAATATGCTTTGATGTATTGTTTTTATGTCTATGAATGCTAATCATGCCACCACATGTTTCTCAAGCAAATATGTATTTCATTAGTAATTATTAATACTTTCATTTAATTCCAGCAATTAGATTTCTTTTTATGTATTTTATTATCAAAAGTTTATTATTCCTAGGTGTTCTTTATATGGATCTTGTTTTGTGATTTGAATTTTGTCTGTAAAAAGTCCCACATTGGGCGAAAATAAATATCACTAGAAAACTTGCTTAACTGACCCTCTAGACATAGATAGAAATAAGGAATCAAGAATACATTACTATATATATATATTATTTTTATAATTAAATTACATATATATAGAAATATATTATATATATATATATATATATAGTAATATATTATATATTATATATATAAATAATATATATATATATATATATATATTATATATATATATATATATAAAGTTTTACACTGGTTTTTAGAATGATACAAAGGGTTTTTTTTGCCCCCACGCTTCTAAGTT
This sequence comes from Trachelipus rathkii, assembly GCA_015478945.1. Taxonomy (NCBI): domain Eukaryota; kingdom Metazoa; phylum Arthropoda; class Malacostraca; order Isopoda; family Trachelipodidae; genus Trachelipus; species Trachelipus rathkii. Next base: position 21,976 of record JABUQX010007818.1, read on the forward strand.
CTAACTTTTAAGGGTAAAAAAAGAATGCTTTGTTCCTGTTGTTCATAGGCGCTGGCTATAGGCGCATATGAGAATTGGCTGTGCGCCTTTGCTTAGTCCGCCTTTTAAAAAATTGTTGCGCCTATGCACCTTTGCGCCTACAAATTGATAGTGCGCCATAGGCGCATAGGCGCAACTCGGTGGCGCAACGCCCAGCTCTGATATATATTTATAATATATATATATATATATATATATATATATATATATATATATTATATATATATATTATATATATATATATAATATATATATATTATATATAAATTATAATATATATATTATATATATATCTTTATTAATTTTAGTGCCTTTTGCCGATTTCACTGAAACCTACAGAAAATGTCAGAAATATGTTGTAATTAGGATAAGCCGACGTGAAAACCTCAGGAAATAAAGGAAATAAAAGCTTTTTGTTGAAAAAAACCCAATTTAAAAAAAAAAAAAAAATACATCTATTTCCTTTATTTTAGAGCTTACTTCAAATTTTGTTTTTCAAGAAATGTTTTAAATTAGAAAGCTTTTAAAATCTCATCGTAAACCCCGGTATAAATTGTCATGGCACAAACTCATTTTTCACGCTTGGGGCGTTTCCCGCCGATTTCTGAGTGGGTAGTAAAAATTAAATAACCGTGTTTCACAAAACTTTGAATAAGCGTATGAAAGAAAGTTAAATGAAGAGCATGTGCATCGGAGATTTAGGTTTACATGTAATATGAAATTGAAGACTTTATAATATTTTTTTTAGGCTTAATTTTACGTAGTTTTTTTTTTCTCTTTTTCATTTATTTTTCCAACTCATTACAATATTTTTATGAAAGTTTTTGAACGATGATTATATATAGCAATTGACTATGAAACGATGAAAATGAAAAAGAACATTTTTAAAATTCAATAATATATATATATATATATATATATATATATATATATATATATAGTATATATAATATATATATATATATATATATTATATATATAATATATATAATATATATTAATATATATATTATATATATTTATATAATTATATAATATATAATATATAATATATATATTTATATATATATAGTTTAGACTCTAAACTAACGTTTTTTGTTTTTTAAAAACTAAAAAAAAAAACACGTTTTTTTCTAATTTAAAAGTAAAATTAAAAAAGTTACTTTGCATGAATGAGTGCACCATTTCACAAGGATGAAAAGAAAGTTGATAGGTAGAGACGAAACTATATATAAAGGCAAGGCGCGGTGCAAGTTCAAAAGTACAAAATCTCAGCATTCAAAAGGGATGAAATCATTATATTGCTAAGCTCAGAGAGAGAAGAGAGAGAGAGAGAGAGAGAGAGAGAGAGAGAGAGGAGAGAGAGAGAGAGAGAGAAGAAGAGAGAGAGAGGAGAGAGAGAGAGGAGAGAGAGAGAGAGAGAGAGAGGAGAGAGAGAAGAGGAGAAGAGAGAAAGAGAGGAGAGAGAGAGGAGAGAGAGAGAGAGAGAGAGAGAGAGAGAAGAGAGAGAGAGAGAGAGAGAGAGAGAGAAGAGAGAGAGAGAGAAGAGAGAGAGAGAGAGAGAGAGAAGAGAGAAGAGAAGAGAGAGAGAGAGAAGAGAGAGAGAGAGAGGAACGAGGTGAGAGAGAGAGAGAGAGAGAGAAGAGAGAGAGAGAGAGAGAGAGGAGGAGAGGAGAGAGAGAGAGAGAGAGAGAGAGAGAGAGGAGAGAGAGAGGTAGAGAGAGAGAGAGAGAGAAGCGAGCAGAGAGAGAGAGGAGAGAAGAGAGAGAAGAGAGAGAGAAGAGAGAGAGAGAAGAAAGAGAGAGAGAGAGAGAGAGAGAGAGAGAAGAGAGAAGAGAGAGAGAGGAAGAGGAGAGAGAGAGAGAGAGGAGAGAGAAGGAGAGAGAGAGAGAGGAGAGGACGAAGAGAGAGAGAGAGAGAGCAGAGCTTTAATAATTACATGAATTTTATAAGAATAGGCCTTTTTCTGTCCCTAATATCATCAATTTCAAGACATCTCAAAAACAAATTTAAATTATTTTTCTTAACAAGCTGATTGAGAATCAATGCCGTCCATGGGAATGGGATCTCCTTATATTTTTAATCTTCCCGCCGACAGCCTATTAATTATATATAATAGCTGCTGGACCCAACGACATTCTAGAGATAATTATATTATATTATATATATATATAATTATTTATATATATTATATATAATATATATATATATATATATATATATATAATATATATATATATATATATATTATATATATATATATATACATATATATACTATATTTTTATATATATAGTATATTATAATATATTAATATATATTATATATATAATATTATATAATATATATATATATATATATATATATATATAATCTCAATATTTATATCGAATATTCTATTCAAAAACTTTCTCCTCCTGTTGATCGTTGACGTAATTTTATTATTATTATTATTATTTAATTTTATTTTATTATTTATATTATTTTATTATTATTTTAAATTATTTATTATTATTATTATTTATTATTATTATTAATAATAATACCAATAGAATATTAAAAAATAATGGATAGGATTATAATGATACATTAATATAATAATAAAAGCAAAATGTGTAAAAGCAAAGAGATCTGCATTCTATAAATATATAGCAACTATCACAAATTATTGCCAAGTAGCGCTATTCTGACGTGTGTGTTGCATTTTAGAGAAGCGGTGATGCTTTGTGGGACAGAGTCCATAGTACGAAGAATTCCGCAGGAGGGAGCTCTGCACGATGAGCTTCAAGGAATATGACACACAGATTATAACACAAATTGTGTTAAGCTTGTATATGCGTATTATGAGGACATTTCAAAAACTATACAGTGGCAACCAGCTGATTGAGTTTATTGCCAAAGAAGCACCTAAAAATTGGTTCCCATAATCTGTTCCCCATGATACGATTTTTGGTCTCCCATAATGGGTATTTTTTGTACCGTGGTGTCCCCACACACACACACACCTACCCACACACACACACACACACACACACACCACATCCTCTATCCCCACCAACACACACACACACCCAACCACATACACACCACCACAACATGCACACTCACTTACAATATAACGTATATTATTAAAACAGTTTTATGTTTTAATTAAACACGTACATTTATATTACTCAATTTCAAATATAACTAAAATTATTTTTAAAAGTTTCTTAAAACTTCTATAATAAATAATCATTATCTTGAAAGCAAGAATTTATTATTAACTGTTAATACTTTTTGTTTAAAAATTTTATAACTATCAAGATTCAAAAAAAACAAAAACAGAAAAGCTAATCAATCTTAATACTCTCATACTTTACCTCCCTTATAGTAATAATCACTAATTCAGAAGGTCAGCCCTAAGCACCCCCTCTACATCAAGCTATGCCCACGTTTTGTTCTATTGACTTACTGCTTTAAATCATCTTGTAGCAATGTAATAACAAAATAAGTTCTTCTCTGCTAACATAACATGTATTTTATTTAAAAAAATCATTTTTATTTTTATTTAAAATAAAAAATTATTCACTTACATTTATATTAATCGTTCGATGTTAACTAAAAATATTCCAAAGTTTTTTAAAGTAAGATTTTTTTATTATTATTAATTAAATTATTATTTAATTGACAATCCACCACGAGAAAACACAACAACCCGCACTCCTTACAGATACAAACTGACCTCTCTCTGTAAAATGTGTTTTGAAATAACTACTTTAGGCCTAAATTTAGAATAATCCTTTTTGTAGCCCGGGGCGATTTAGGCCTTTCCAGGTCAAATATATTTCAAACTGACCTTTTTTCTGTTGTAATATGTGGTGCAATAACTACATCAGGGCCTAAATTTAGGTCTAAAATTTCTGATAAAGCCTTTTTGCTCCCGGCTGATTTAGCCTAATACGGTCAAAAGGTAATGCCAGTATAGACAAGAATCATTGTTATTATTAAATTATTTTTTAAATATATTTCAAACTGAAACATGCTGGATCGGTAAGATCCTTTAAGCAGGTAAGAAGGAAATGTTTTCCTTACTTGTGATTGGTCGGAGTAATCCTTATCTCTATATGACCTCGTATGTGATTGGTCGAGAATTATTTTATCGTCTTTTGAAAATTAACTTTGTTCTTTAAAACTTGTATTGAGCAGGTGTTGTGTTTTATCATCTTTTATGACCCAAACTCATTTTAAGAATCATAGGTCATTTTAGCTTTAAGCGTGCATTCAAAGTTATCTGATTTGTATTAAAAGTGTTTTTTTTTTTTACAAATTTAATATTATTTTTTTAAAAAAAATTATATATTTAAGAAATTATTAAATTTATTTATAATAGATAATAATTAATTCACTAGATTTAGTAGATCCGTGAAGCAAAACGCAAAAGAGCGCCCGCAAGCGCGACCCGGTGTGGAACCGACGCATGAACCCGCCGGCGTAATATTACTACGCGGTCGCGAAAATATTTTCTTTATGATACGCCGTTGTAAACTTTCATTACATCATTTTTTGTATTTTCAAATATACCGTTTCCTATATTATGAATCGTTCATTTTATTTCTTACTTGAACATTTTTAATTTTATTTATAGAAAATACTATTTCACTGGTAAAGTTTCTTGAAAAACATTTAGTTTTGAAAAGAACATTTTGTTTTGTAGAAAAGCAGTTTGTTTTATTTATCCTAAAGTTATAATTCCTTGAGGGAAATAGAACAAATACTCCGGCTGTGACGTAGGCCATGTTCCTCTTTGTGGTATGCCTTTAAGATCTTATTACTTTAAGGAATGTAAAACAAGTTTTATATGCCTTAAAGTTACACCTATATACGACGTAGAGTTAATGTATAGAAGTTATCCCATTCCCTCCCTTTTCAAGGTATGTCTTTACGGTTTTAATCTTCTCTATGTATAAGTTATGAAAAAAAGTTGTTTAATCTAAAATATTATTACATAATTACTATATTAATTAATTAAATACACAATGCGTGTACATGCATAATAAACTTCCCCTCATTGTACAAACCGTATTTTCTCTTTATGGACTTCCAGTATTGGTATCATATTATTATACTTCCAAATTACATCGAAGTATGTAAGTTCATACCTCTTCTATATCAGATGTTTGTAATGCAATTCACAACACCAAGGGAGATATTCTACGATGGTTTGTAATAACACTGATATACAGAAATTTAAATAAACTAAGGCGCTTGAACATATGTTATAAGGTTCGTAAATATACCTTGATACAGTACACAAACTAATATTATACATACTGAATGGGACGGTGTCCAAAAGATATCAACCTCTAGGATGTATGCCCTACCACTTTGAAATACAACGCGCCATATTTTCGCGACCGCGTAGTAATATTACGCCGGCGGGTTCATGCGTCGGTTCCGCACCGGGTCGCGCTTGCGGGCGCTCTTGCGTTTTGCTTCACGTGATCTACTATAAATCTAGTGAATTAATTATTATCTATTCTAGTGAAATTAATAATTATTCCTCAATGTAAGTATTTATTATAAATATGATATACACTTAGTAAAAATAAAACACTTTTAATACAAATCAGATAACTTGTGCACCGCTTAACAGCTAAAATGACTATGATTTTAAAATGAGTTTGGGTCTAAAAGATAATAAAACACACCTGCTCAAATACAAGTTTAAAGAAAAAGTTAATTTTTCAAAAGACGATAAAATAATTCTCGACCAATCACATACGAGGTCATATAGAGATAAGGATTACTCCGACCAATCACAAGTAAGGAAAACATTTCCCTTTCTTACCTGCTTAAAGATCTTACGTCCAGCATGTTTCAGTCTGAATATATTTATAAAAATAATAATAATTAACAATGATCTTGTCTATACTGGGGCATTAACTTTTGACCTGGTAATTTAGCTTAAATCAGACCTGGGATGCAAAAAGGCTTATCCTAAATTTAAGACTAAATTTAGGCCTAATGTAGTTTTTTCACCCACATTTTAACAGAAAAAGGTCAGTTTGAAATATATTTTGACCTGGGATTAGGCCTAAATCGCCCCGGGCTACAAAAAAGGATTATTCCTAAATTTAGGCCTAAAGTATTTATTTCAACACATTTTACAGAGAGAGGTCAGTTTTCGTATCTGTAAGGAGTACGGGTTGTTGTTTTTTCTCGTGATGGATTGTCAATGTACATAGACAATAGATAAATAATAATAAAGAAAAATCCGAATTATTTAAAAAACTTTGAAATATTTTTAAATTTAACATCGAGCGAATAATATAAATGTAAGTGAATAATTGTTATTTTTAAATAAAAAACTTAAGAATGATTTTAATAAAATACATGTTATGTTAGCAGAGAAGAACTAATTTTGTTATTTTTATACTTATTACATGATTTAAAGCAGTAAGTCAATAGAACAAAACGTTGCATAGCTTGGTGTAGAGGGGTGCCTAGGGGCTGACCTTACTGATTTACTGATTTTATTGCTTTAAGGTAACGTAAAATATATGTTTTTATTAAAATTTCATAAAATTTTAGTAAGTTATTTTAAAACTTGATAGGTATAAAATTTATAAACAAAAAAAAAGTATTAAACAGTTATAGACTAATAAAATTCTTTGTTCAAAGATAAAGATTGATTTATTATAGAAGTTGTGAAGAAAATTCTGAAATGCTTTCAGTTATATTTCTTAAGAAGAATATAAATGTACGTGTTTAAATTAAAACATAAAATGTTTTTAATAATTATATGCTATATTTTAGTAAGTGAGTGTGCCGTGTGTGTGGGTGTGTGTGTGTGTGTTGTGTGTGTGTGTGTAAGTAAATCTGTGTGTGAGTGTAAGTAATCTGTGTGAGTGAAGTAAATCTGTGTGAGTGTAAATAAATCTGCGTGTGTAAGTAAATCTGTGTGTGAGGGTAAGTAATCTGTGTGTGTGTGTGTGTGTGGTGTGGTTGTGTGGTGGTAAGTGTAAGTGTCTATGGTAAATGTAAGTGTCATAAGTAAATGAAAGAAGAAATAACAGTGAATGTTTGTCATAAATGCAAATGTAAAATGTGTGTGTGTCTAACGCGAGTGGTATAAGTGGTAAATGTAATGTCAATAGTGAAATGTGTTGTTATAAGTGTCATAGTGATGTGTGTCTAAGTGTCATAGTGAATGTGTGTATAAGTGTAAGTGTGGTGTGTGTGGTGTGTGTGTGTGTGTGTGTGTGGTGTGTGTTGTGTGTGTGTGTGTGTGTGTGTGTGTGGTGTGTGTGTGTGTTGTGTGTGTAAAGAGAATACAACGCGGAAGGGGAAGGTGGTGTTCAAATAATAATAACAATAGCATGAAGTAAATATCACTAAGTAATAATAATAAAATAAAATAAAATAATAATAAAATAAAATAAAAAAGTATTAAAACAAAATAAAAAAAACATAATGTTAATAAATATATGAGTTAAAGCAGTAAAACATATGAGTTAAAGCAGTAAAACATATGAGTTAAAGCAGTAAAACATGAGTTAAAGCAGTAAAAACATGAGGATTTAAAGCAGTAAAGCAGTAAAACAAAACATACTATCCCCCCCCCCCTGGGTGTTAGGTCACACCTCTTTATTGATTTACTGATTTAATGCTTTTAAGGTATTAATGTTAATAAATATATGCGTTAAAGCAGTAAAAACATATGAGTTTAAAAGCAGTAATCAGAAAGTTTAAAGCAGTTAAAGCAGCAAAGTTAAAACAGTAAAGCAGAAAGTTAAAGCAGTAAAGCAGAAAGTTAAAGCAGTAAAGCAGAAAGTTAAAGCAGTAAAGCAGAAAGTTAAAGCAGTAAAGCAGTAAAACAAAAGCATACTAATCCCTTAGGTGTTAAGTAACACCTCAGGTAACACCTCTATTGATTTCCTGATTTACTGCTTTAAGGTAATGTAATGCAGGAAGTTAAAGCAGTAAAGCAGTGAGTTAAAGCAAGTAGATGATTAATTAAAAGCAGTAAAGCAGTAAAACAAAAGCATACTAATCCTTAGGTGTTAGGTAACACCTCTATTGATTTACTGATTTACTGCTTTAAGGTATGTAATGTATGTGAGTTAAGTGAGTTAAAGCAGTAAAGCAGTGAGTTAAAGCAGTAAAGCAGAAAGTTAAAGCAGTAAAGCAGTAAAAACAAAAGCATATCTAATCCCTTAGGTGTTAGGTAATCACCTCTATTGATTTACTGAATTTACTGCTTTAAGGTATGTAATGTATAATAAATATGTGAGTAAATCAGTAAAGTGTTATGAAGTTAAACAAGTAAAACAAACAGTAAAACCAATGAATGACTGGATCTGAAACAAATTTCAAAACGAAACCGAAAATAAAGCAGCAAAATAAAAACAAAAGCATACTAATCCTTTAGTGTGTTAGGTAACACCTCTATTGATTTACTGATTTACTGCTTTAAGGTATGTAAAGTTTATGTTTTTAATAAATATTTCGTACAATTGTAGTAAAAATAATGTTAATAAATATATGTGTTAAATAATAGGTCTGTAATGAGTTACAGTTTTAGGTTCGCGAAAATGTTTTTAATAAAAATGTTTAAGTATGAAATAAAAATGAATGACTCATAGTATATTTGAAAAGAAATTCTTTGAAATGTTTAAGTATGAAATAAAAATGAATGACTTATAGTATATATATTTTTCATTCCCGCAGGAATATTGCGCCTGCGGGCGCACGCGGCGGGCGGGAACGCGGCGGGTCGCACCTGCGGGTGCGGGTTCGTGGGTCTTCACGCGGAGAGATCATGCGGCGTCCTGGTGATCAGCTTATGAACTAGGGGAAGACATCAATATTAGCTCTGTTCTATGATGTGGGGTAGAGATGAGCCATCAAAGATGATTTCATCAAAGATGAATCATCAATATAGATGGTATCAAAGATGACGTCATCAAAGATGAGTCATCAAAGATGAGACAACAAAATTGAGGCATCAATGCTGAGGCATTAATGCTGAGGCATCAAAGTTGAGGCATCAAAGTTGAGGCATCAAAATATCAAGTGTGTGAGTGTAAGTGTAAGTGTCTATGGACGAGTGTAAGTGTATATGGGCTAGTGTAAGTGTCTATGGCGTGTGTAAGTTGCTTATAAGTGTATAAAAATTACTAACTCATAGTAGGAAGCATTCTAGCAGCTTGTAATATACACCAATCGATTCCTCATACCTTATTACCTAGGGGTAGACACCCATATTAGGGCTATTCTAGGCTCAGGGGAGGCTAGAAAAGGCTTGAAAAAAGTGGCACTCAGTTGGCACTATGTGGCACTCACTTGGCAGCTATGTGGCACTCACTTTGGCACTCATTGGCCTCACTTGGCACTCATTGGGCACTCATTGGCACTCACCTTGGCACTCACCTGGCACTCACCTGGCACTCATCTAATACTCATAGAACACTAATAGAACATCACTAGAACTCCTTAACGGTGATTGGGAACCATCAAAATGTACTGAATCAAAAATTACCGGGGGTCAAAATTGACCCATGGAAGACTAAAGGGGTTGTTAGTGTGTTTTGTACGAGTGTAAAAGTGGAAAATGTAAGTGAAAGTATCTATGGGTGAGTGTAAGTGTCATAGTTAAATGTATGTATATAGTGTAAGTGTGTGTGTGTGTGTGTGTGTGTGTGTGTGTGGTGTGTGTGTGTGTGTGTGTGTGTGTGTGTGTAGGTGTTCGATGTGGGGAGGTTACATAAATGCGTTCAAGTTAGGAACGAAATATGTGACGGGTGGGCCACGAGTGGGCAAAAATTGGCGTTGGGCCAAAATTGACCCATGGTATCTGGCAAGGTCAAGGCCGAAATATCATGGTCAAACAAGGTTAAGACATCAAAAAAGGGCTAAGTCCCTAAAGGAAGGACAAAAATTACCGTTGGTCAATGACCCATGGTATCTGGCAAGTTCAAGGCCGAAATATCATGGTCAAACAAGGTTAAGACATCAAAAAAGGGCTAAGTCCCTAAAGGAAGGACAAAAAATTACCGTGGCCAAAATTGACCCCATGGAAGACCAAAGGGTTGGTCGAAAATTAGGTGGCCCAAAATTGACCCATGGAAAGAACAAAGGGGTTGGTCGAAATTAGCGTGGGCCAAAATTGACCCATGGAAGACCAAAGGGTTGGTCGAAAATTAGGGTGGGCCAAAATTGACCCATGGAAGACCAAAGGGTTGGTCGAAAAATTAGGGTGGGACACGTACAACGGTTGCTGCGCAACCGTTTGGCGCAACCCTTCTTCGAAGGGTTGCAAAAATTAGGGTTGCCGAAAAATAGGTTGCCAAAAAATTACGGTTGCCAAAAAATTAGGGGTTGCCAAAAAAATTAGGGTTGCCCAAAAAAATTAGGGTTGCCAAAATTGACCCAATGGAAGACCAAAAGGGTTGGTCGAAAAAAGGTCAAGGCCCAAAAAGGTGAAGGCCAAAAAAAGGTCCAA
>JABUQX010007818.1:40000-58405 GCA_015478945.1 Trachelipus rathkii
GGTTAAGTATACAATTACTATTACATTTTTTCACAATTTTTTTTATTTAAAACTAGAATACTAACTTGTTAGTATGCTTGCATAATATCATCATCTGAAACTATTTCTATTATGTCGTCTATTTCCATAATTACTTATTATACACTTTAGGCACACAAATCATTTTTAAACTACATATAGAAAGACTCTGTGTCAAAACTAGACATAAAACAGTGCTCAAAAAAATGTGTTAAAGATTTCATCAATGAAATGAAAATTGTTCAAAATCGTGATGGTATTAGTTTTGAAAGTCTTATGGTTAGAGCTAGAAATTTTGCAAATTTGTAAGTCTGGGGAATTGATGGCATATAAAATGGGACGAAGTGGTATATTAGTTTTATAAATTTTGAGGTTATAAATGGATCCTAGGACCGTGATAGAAATACATAATTCATTCAGAAAAGGGCTTCCATTCATTTCCTTTTAAAAGGAAATAAATGAAATCTACAGAACCAACATCTTCTACAAGTAAATCAATAACGGATTCACTGGAAGAACTTCTACAGTCCATTAGTAATGAAGAAACACACAAAAGATGTAGGGCAAATGACGGAAAAATCTATCACCAAGAAAAATGACTAGAAACAAATGATTATCTTATCAGCTGGTGGAAAGTTAAGCAAAATGTTTACCCACGCTTGAGCAAACTTGCAAGGAAATACTTGGTCTGTCCTCCAATTAGTGTTCCAAGTGAGGAGTATTTTAGCAATTGCTGGGCCCTAATATATGATGAAAAAGAGACAGGCTCTCAGCAGAAAAGGCAGAAAAATTGATGTTTCTCAAGCACAACCTTAAAATATTTGAATTCCAGTACTAGTGCAAAAAGTATATAATCCATTGTAAAATCTCTTTCATTAAGGGCTGCGGTTGGGGAAAGAGGTTGGTGGGGTGCATTTGAATGGGGTCCCCGTCCCGCTTTGCCTGGTAAAATTATATTAATAGATGTAGTAAAATTAGAAAATATATTATATATATATATAAATATATGTAATAAAAAACAAAAAATATATATATATATATATATATATATATATATATATATATATATATACATATATATATATATATATATATATTATATATATATATAATATTATTATATATATATACTAAATGATGTAATTGAAATACAAAGCTTACTTGGAAATCTTATTTTGAATAGTGAATTACCTTAGCAATTCTTCAACTTGAAGATAAACTCTGCAATCTATTCTTCTGAAAACTTTTGTATTACTACTTCCTCATAAAATGTCGATCAAATTTTTTAAGTCATGAAGTCTTCAACATTTAATTTCACATCGACAGAGCTTACAGAAAGTATCCCTGCTAGAATACGCACGTAGATCTACACAGACTCTAAGACCTACTTACTAAAATGAGTCAAATAAGCGTATTTCTCCATTTTTAGGGCATTATCCCTCTTTTTCTAATTCTATAATTTAATTAAAATATCGCATTATTTTCTGTATTTATCAATATCTTATTTTTATGTAAATTTAATTGGTATATATAGAATGAAATATTTCTTTCAAACTTTATTATTGCTTAAATTTGTGAAATTTGGCCATGGAATAACCAATGTGGCAAACCTGAGCAGAAGAGCAATAAAAATCCTAATTCTTCCTCATTTTTATAAAACTATGAATAACGAGAAAATGAACAAATATCAAAGAAAGAATCCAAAAATGCGTTTTTCGAGCTTGGCCAAAGTATTTATTTCCTGTTTAGTTTCCACAAGCTTTCACAGTGTTTTCGCAGTAATTAAAATAATTGGATGGGCGCGAACTTGTTTACCATGTTAAACTTCTCAGAAAGGGAGGAGCTCGAGTTACGGCAAGAATCGTATTGAGTAGCGAAATTTTTATTCACGTAAGCTGCTCGAGAATGAATATTAAACATAAATTTTAATTTATTGCTAATAGAAGCGTTAGGAAATAAATAATTCTCGAAATCTTTATTCTCAAAACAGAGAATACTGACAATCAAAATTTTCTTTTATTATTTTCCCTTAAGCATATACATACCCACATAGCACAAATATATTCTGAGAATATTCTTAAAACATCCTCGCGGAATATTAGTAATGTTCCTGTCACATACTCAAATGTTCCAATTATGTTTTGAGAATGTTACATGAACCTGAAATGTCTGCCTGTTGTATTACCTGAGAATGTTCCTTGGACATCCGGAAGAAATATTGAGAATGTTCTTGGAAGATCCGTGATATTATTATCATGTTCCAAGAATGTTATAAGAACATGAAAGATCTGTCCATTTAACTGCCTGAGAATGTTCCTTGGACATCCCGCAAGAATATTGAGAATGTTCCTGTCACATTCTCAAATGTTCCAATTATGTTCTGAGAATGTGACATCAACAGGAAATGTCTGCCTATTGTATTACCTGAGAATGTTCCTTGGACATCCGGCAGGAATATTGAGAATGTTCTTGGAAGATCCCGTAATATTCTTATGTTCCAAGAATATTATAAGAACATGAAAGATCTGTTCATTTAACTACCTGAGAACATTCTGTGAACATCCCCCTGAATTTTAAGAATGTTTCTAGAATATTCGCAATGTTCAGGGAATATTTTGATATATGGTCCCTGCAATGTGTGGAATGTGTTTGACAATATTATAATACTCATCATAGAAAAGCTTGAAAGTTGTCCAATTGGCCAATGAGAATGAGTTGCCATCAGTCCCGGTTGTATACTCTTTGGATAAGAAAGAGACGTACGAAAATATCTGCCGAAACCTTCAATAGATATGTTTTGTTTTTTTTTGTTTGTAGAGCGATGATGTTAACTTCTACAGTATAATGTGAGATTCAGCAAAGTATTCGATGAAAGTTATCTAGGCCATACAGATATCGATTTACTAAGATATATGGGATAAGACTAAATATTTTCAAACTGAGTCATTTATTTCTTTAACCACTCTGGCACTGGCTTACGAGCCCAGTTTGAAAAATTGGACTATGTGTCCTTTGGCAAAATTTATATATAATACTATATGATATATATTATTATATATATAATATCTATATTATATATATATATATTAGTATTATATAGTATATTAGTATATATATATATATATATAATATATATATATAGGATTATCAATATTATTATATATAATATATATATATGTATATTATAATTAATTTAGGAATTTTAAATGTTAATTTAATGAAGCTAATCCCGACTCCTAAATTTGAGATATATTTGGAGTGAACTTTTTTTTCAATAATATCTGTGTTGTATACACTGTGTATGGAATAACTCACAAGGCTAACCATTATATATTTTTTTTATGAAAGATGGCTATTTTGTTATGTACATAATCCCTTCCAGCATGAAAATTTTTAATTACTCAAGTACAATAGTAATTCCGCGCCGGAATTTTTGGAAAAATTCCGGCCGGCAACCGGAACCGGAGAACAATTGTCAAGATTCCGGCCGACCGGAATTCCGGGTGACACCTCTAATATATAATATATTATATATATATATATATATATAATCTATAATTATAATCTAAGTTATAATTATATATATTTACACAGTCGTCCCTACCGTAAAATGCGGTTTATCAGAAACGCTGGGTGTGCTGCTACACTGTGGTCTTGGTAAAAAGATAAAAAAGAAAAAATTAAACATTCACAAAAAACTAATACAAACAATTAAAAAGAAACATTGTTGAAAATGAAGGATAATAACAAATTAAAATTTAATATTGAAAAAATAAAATTAAAATTTGTAATTCCATTAGTCCATTACAGTTAAAATGAAGAAGAAAACGGAATAATCTTTAGAGTCCTCACAAGGACTACCTCTGATCGGCATAGGCCTTTTCTGGGGTGGTAACTTCGTTGCAACTCAGCCAGTTGATTACCGTTTGTTACTGCTTCCTCACTGAATATTAACAAATTTATACAGTGTGGATACATATTTATGAAATTTTTTTATCGATAGAGCTACAAAAAGAGATCAAACTTAAAAACACAAATTCTAAAAAAAAAGCATAGATTGGCAATCACTGGAAGAGGAAATAAAGAAATTTTATTTTAATTAGAAAGTGACTCTTCTATAACAACTGTTTCATGTAAATACGGGAGAAATGAATCGACAATATTGAACAATTATAACGCAAAGAAAACAAGTTTAAGAACCAGTCCTAAAGTCATCTGCTTGAAATACGATTCGAATAAACGAAGTGGCCCTTACGACGGACATACGTTAAGACAAATGGCCTCTAATCCTATATTTGAATATAGTTTATAAAATTGAAAGTAACAGTGCAAAACGAGTGTGGATATTCCGTGATAATGAGTTTCAAAAGAGCGCTTTTTTAGCTTTAGAAAGAAACATAGCTCTGACGATAACCAACGGAGACGAGATTGCGCGTCCGCAGGATTAGATGGAAGCAGCAAACGAAACTTTTGCCAATGACGATTTCATGGAGAATGAAAAGTCAACGAACAGATGATTTAGTTAAGCGTCTCCTCAAAGCAGGCATTTTTCAATGTAAGATGTGAAACGTGGGCTTCGTTTGAGCAAACATAAAAATAGCCAGATGGCTACACGTACATTTTCTAAAAATGAAAAGCGGAGGCCGCCACAACGGCTTCAAAGACGCAAAGGTAGTCGGTGTGACAGATCCAGTGATTTTTGCGTGGCAATGACAAGTCTTTCCATTTGTATAAATTTAGATCATACAAAAGATTCATGCTAAAGATTTTGATATACTGTTCGTCTTGCATTTTAAAACACACACATACAATAATGATAGGTCCTTATTAATTAGGATTGGACGACGGACCGGGTGCGGTGCGGTGCATAATTATAGTGTCTGTGCGATGCGGTTTTAAAAGTATATAGTTGCGGTTCGGCGGTGCGCATTGAAACATAGAGGTGGTGTGGTTTGATCTTTTTTTTTTTTTAACATATTTTATTATTTGGAAGCAATAATTTATTTTTTTAAACCACTCAAGAGTCGAGGGTACAGGAACTCCTCCCCAAGTGGATAAATCGGCACGAGTCCATATAATAAATAAGTTTTGCATCTTTTTTTTTTTGTTCAAGCCATATTTCATTATTTAGAAGCAATATTTTATTATTTTTCAACCACTCACGGCATAGTGGGTACGAGAGGCTCCTACCCCAGGATACAAAACCTTTATATCTGTTTAAATGTAGAAAATAATGAAATATTCAAGATTTAATATTTTTAGATACTGTTCGTCTGGCATTTTTAAAATACAAACATACAATACAATACAATACATAGGAGGAATCATTTAAAAGTACTTCATAATCGTTTGCGGCTGTACTAAAGATTCGTAAATAGCTTTTGCCGAAAGAGAAAAAGCGACGACCTTCGCCTACAGAATAAATTTGTACGTGCTTTCAATCTCGAATGAATTTTAAAATGAGATGATAAAATCTCGCTTTATTTTTAGAGAGAACTTTGAACTGTGGAGATAAACGTTGTTTTTAAGTCTAAAAATAGCCACAAAAGTTCTTGTTAAAGAATTTTTAATTTCGCTTTGATAGTTTTCCGATTTAGGTTTATATATATATATATAATATATATATATATATATAAAAATATATATATATTATATATATTATATATATATATATATTATATAATTATATATATATATATTATATATAATATATATATATATATATAATATATATATATATTACTAAATATATATATTATTATATAATATTATATATTATATATATATATCTATTAAAATATTATATATATATATATATATTAATATATATATATATATTATATTATTATATATATATTATATACTATATATATATATATCTATATATATATATATATATAATATATATATAATATATATTATATATATTATATATTATTCATTAAATGGATGCGAATCAATAGCTTAAATATTTTCGTATGAAAGTTTGCGTTTCAATATGCTTTTGGTCTCAAATTCGTGTGCATTTCAATTATTAACTCTTTGCCAAACTATATTTATTCCTTAAAAGATGTCATGTGTTTTAAATTGTAAATATTGGAATCATGAAACCGGAACACTTTTGAGGAAGTTAAATAGCTGGAGTTGATATGCTGGAATAATTATTCAAAATCAGAGCTTTTACGTTTTCGACCTCGTACTGTCAAGTCGCTGATTGAACTTGTGCTGAAAAAAGTTTAGTAATTTCTGTCGTTCGAAAGAAGTGGATGCTTTTATATCAAACTCCCTTCATATATTTGCATTAAGTGTTAACGTTTAAAAAGTGTTAAACTATATACTCACTAAGGCCTTTACTTAATAAAACGTGATTAAGTGCTGGTGAACAATAATGTTAGCTTTTTTTTCATTTGAAACTAAAAAACCTGCTTCATCTTCAAGTACTTTATCTTCGTAAATTATAGTCAATCGATGCGTAAAGGAATATCTCTTCTACCTATATACTAAGTGGCCCGGTGTATTAACACTAATTAAGCCGGCGTTGAAACTACAATTTCAAACCGAAATCAGGACTAGTTTTAGAAGTTTGTTTTTCAAAAAAGAAAGCTAGTTTTCCGTATCCAGTCACAACAACTGGATACTCATATCCGATATTTATTGCAATTAAAACCCATAAATTCTATCATTGCTTTGCAAAGAAATATTCTTATTCAAATTAATTTCAGGTATAAACGTTGGTATTAAGGTTGTATCTATAAATTTTCTACTCACTTTATACAATTTTAAATATTTTTATGTTTTTTGAGGGAAAATTTTGGGTAATTATGTTTGCCATTTTATGAATTGCTAGTTATTTTTGAAGTTTTTCAATATTTCATAAGATTCTTTTTTTTTGTAATTTGTTCAAATTTGTGTAAACCTTATGAGGCAAACTTAAAGTTTTTTTCTTGCATCGAGAGTTTGAGACTAGACAGGCATATTCAAGCGCCTTTTATTTCCATATGTTAGGCGTATCAATTATATATAATAATAGATTGAAAGCTGTAACAGTACTTTTGTTTTTTTTGTTGATTTTTTGATAAAGGTGTCAGTAACATTTTTTTTTAATTTGAGAAGGGTATAAAGTCACGTGTTTATTACAATTTAAGACTTTATAATTTCGACATAGACAGTGCGCATTCGATTTTTTTCTTATACATTCGACATTTGTATGCGCAGTGTTCCGTTTTCCGAGCATAGTTATGTGCAGTGTTTATTTTTCGATATAGTCTATGCGCGGTGATTGTTTTTTGACATAGCCTATGCGCAGTGTTTATTTTTCGACATACTCTATGCGCAGTGTGTTTTTGGACATAGCGTATGCGCGGTGTTTGTTTTTCGACATAGTCTATGTGCGTGTTTGCTTTATTTCCACATAGCCTATTGCCCAGTGTTTTGTTTTTTCGACATATCCCTATGCGCGGTTGATTGTTTTCTCGAATATGTCTGTGCGTAGTGTTTTGTTTTTTTCGACATAGTTACTGCCCATGGGTTTATTTTCGACATAGTCTATGTGCAGTGTTTTTATTTTTCGACTAGTCTAATGTGCATTTTGTTTTTGGACATAAAAGGGCCCCTACTGCGGCTCGCGGTGTTATCGGTGTTTTTTCGACATAGTCATTGGCATTCGATAATTTTCTTATACATTCGACTTTTTGTATGCGCCGTCACCGCAAAACATTAAAATTTCACCACAACATACCGCACTCGCATACCGTACCGCACCACCCCGCAAAGATACAGTGAAATTGTGTGCCGGCAACCACCGAACTGTACTGGTCCTTGAGCTAGTCTTTATTTCTTTACTTACTCTTAAATAGAATCATGGCTAATGTTACAGGCTGCTAAAGAACTTTTAACGTCATTTTGGTAGATTGGTAGATAAATAAATAGATAAATGTAGATAAATAAATAGATAAATGTAAAAATAAAAAGATAAATTTAGATAAATAAATATAATTATATATTAATAAAAGTATCTTTGATCACAGTATATTGACAGACAATATAACCAAATTTCCCTACCTGGTCCTAATCTTAACAATAAATTAGAAAACGCTTGAAGTTAGGACCAGACATACACCGAAATAACTCGATTTTTTCGAACATTATCTTAATTGAAAAAAATAGATAATATTTTTATATAATAATATATTTAGATAGATTTATTGAAATGTTATTGTAGATAGATAATAGAATGATAGATAAATAGGAACAGTCAGATTGATAAATGGATCTTAAACTAAAATTTTTTAAGTAGAATAGATAGACTGGGAAAAAGGATTGATTGATTTTTTTAGATTTAGCATAGAATAAGATAGATAGAATGATAGAAATAGAATATAGATTAGATTAGATAGATAGATAGTTAATCCTGTACAACAAAACATTTAAAGATGCAATGCTGCGGCTTCTGTCGTAAAGACTCGCTCGCCGAAACGAGAGAGGCAGAAGAACAAAATACGATAAATATATTATTCTCCTTAATATATGAGGTATATATTATATTATTATTATCTTATATATTATATAATATATATATATATATATATATATATATATATTATATATATATATATATATTATATAAATCGAAATCGGAATGCGGAATCGGAATCGGGGCTTTTGACGGCGGTTCGGCATCGGCTGTAAATTTTTACGCTCGTCCCCATCAACTAAATATATTATATTATATATATTATATATATATATATATATTACTATACCTATATATATATAAGTATACGTATATATATGATAGTTAAGTAGGTCAGAGAGAAGTAAGATTGATAGAGAGTAGTAATGAGAGCGATAGAGAGTATGATAATAATGATAGTATATTAAAAAAATAGAGTAAGAAGTATGTATATATAGATATATAGTATATATAATAATCTATTATTAAATATAACTATATATAGTAAAAGTATATGTATATATAGAATATATATTATATAGTATATATATATATATATAGTATATATATATATAATCTTTATGCATGGGAATTGTAAAAAGTTTTTACCTTAAAATAGTTTTGTTATAAATTTATTAAAATCTTAAATACAATATATTAATATACGAATAAATAAACTTTATCTCCATCCACAAACATCTTGATTATCACAGGGTGGAAACGTAACATATTCTCTAGATATCTCATTTCTTATAGTGGTAATTATATAATTGATCAAAAGCTTCTTTGATTGTTTTTCAAGATCTTGATAGGCTAAAGTATGTATCTTCGTTGAAATGTCTAGAGGTATAGGGATAGGAATTTTCATTTTAAATCGTGTCACATTGACGATAAATGTTTTAAGCATAATATGTGTTTCTGTAATTTGTTCTATATGTCCATCCAGTCATTATAGGAATCATTTTGTTATACTTTAATGTTATAGTCTCATGTCCTTCTTTCACAGACGCCGATGCACGTCTCCTATGAGAATGTACGTTATCAAATACGAATACAATACGCATTTTGTCAAGATTACGAGGCGTATATAGGTACTTTGAAGAAATATCTGATGTATAATTAGAACATTTATACCAAGTTTTTAAAATAAACCACCATCTTTGAATAAAAGCGATAAGCCCCATAGATACACCATCGACAGTACTCCAAACACTGTTCACGTGAAGAGGGTCAGCACACAACTAACAATCTTCTACAAGGACCCGTTTCCATATATCATAAAAATCGTGACGTCAAAGGACATCTCTAATATATATATATATATATATATATATATATATATATATATTATATATATATATATATATATATATATATATATATATATATATATATATATATTATTTGATAATAAATGTTCTTAAGGTGTAATAAAAATCGTTTTCATATTAATGCATTTATAACATAATTAGAAACTACATAATCACTAACATAAATTTTTAACATCAATATATTTAAAACTTCATTAAAACATAAATTGCTTAAAAAATATATAATGAAATAAATACAATAGACTCCACATAAATTGGAATTTTGAGGTTAAACAGGGTAACATAAAGTTTAAATATAATTTACATTATTATATTTTGAAAATGAAGTGACAAAATGATTATTCAATATGAATTTTAAATGCAGAGAATCAAGAGGATAGCAAAATCCTTTTTTTTCCCTATAGACTAAAATCCAGTGGCATCCTGTAGTAATGTTTTGGAACGATGTCTTCAGTTTCACACACCCTTTAAATCTTTGTTCGCTTTTAAACATAGTTTTTATTTCTTCTCCATTCATCTTTAATAATTCAAGATCCTATTGCGCACTTTATCAATCTCGGTGAGCTGGGGATGTTCCAAATATACCAACACTGTGATCATAGACTGCAAACTTTTCCCTAAGGTGAGACTTAACCCTAATGTTACTTTTCTTGAAATGTTAAATGATTTGCATTTCAAGATTATATGCATATAAATTACTATTCCCTGCGTATACTTCGAGATCGACACCTGTGCCGCTATCATTGCATGGAACTGTATCGGCTATTAAATCTTAAGGATCGGATCCAATTATTGTTTCGGGCTAAGCCATATTTCCCCTCCCCTTAAAAATGGACAAAAAATTCGTAATTTTTAGCCGATTTTGATTAAATAATCACCAAAGTGTAGCTTTTTCCAACGTCTTAAACATCATTTTCGAGTGCTCTTCTGTGTCTGTAGTCATTGTTTTGGTATTTTCAATTTTTGAAAATTTGTTTTTGACATTTGTCGAAATTCCTCTTACAATATTTTTTGAAATTACTTAAAACTTGAAATAAACAAAGAGTGGACTTTTATTTAAAAAGGATTGGAGCGGAATTTTGATATTTGACCCCATATCTGAGCATCATCGGTCTTTTTCAAAACCTACTATTTTTGGGTTTTCAAATTGAAAAATTTGGATATGTTTTTTCTGTTTATCCGATCTGCATGAATTTTCATTACATTTGTAGTCAGGGGAGATGCCCATTTTTTATTTAGATAACTTTTTTGTATATACAGTAGTTTTTAATTGATTTTTGGACCAAATTCTCAAAAAAAAATACTTGTTTGGAAATTCTAAAAAAAATTTTTTTGAGTATACATAAAAATTATCTAAGTAAAAAGATGCATCTTCCCCGAATTTAAATGCCCTGAAAATTTGATGTTGATCGGATAAGTAGAAAAGAAATATATTTATATTTCATTTTTCAAAAACTCAAACATATGAAAAAAGAAATATCGATATATTTTTTTCCACATATCCCATCAACATCAAAATTTCAGGGCTTGTATAGTCGGATGAAATGCATCTTTTTTTTACTTAGATAATTTTTCTGTATACTCAAAAATAATTTTTTTTTTTAAATTTCTAATTTTTTTTTTAAATTTGTTCCAAAAACAAATTCAAAACTACTGTATATACAAATAAGTTATCTAAATAAAAAATGTGCATCTTTCCTGGCTACAAATGTCCTGAAAATTTCATGAAGATCGGATAAACAGAAAAAAATTGTCAGAGGAGTTTCGACAAATGTCAAAACATAGATTTTCAAAAATTGAAAATACCAAAACAATGACTACAGACCCAGAAATACACTCGAAAACGACGTTTAAGTCAGAAAAAGCTACAGTTGGGTGTTAATTTGGTCAAAATCGGCTAAAAATTCGAATTTTATGTCCATTTTTAGGGGGGAGGAAATTTGGCTCAACCCGAAGCAATAATTGGAGAGTGCCCTTACAAAGGTCTTGAGCAAAGAAACTGTGAGCCTTTATACAACATTTCTAGTCACGATCGTATGGTTGCTCGTTTTCATGTAGACTGATACCTCTCAGTACAAAAGGTGAGATTTTTAAAGATAACTTTTAATAATTTCCCAAGTACACTTCATGCTCAACAAGTCCAATTATTACCATGTGCGGAAAATTCCCGTTCACAATGTTTGGAATATTGATACTCGATAATTCCTGCGTGAAATTAAATATTTGGTTTCAATTCTTTTGATAAGATACTTTGCTGTAGTGTTCAATAAAGATTTTTCAATTTCCTAATTTCTCTGGGGTAATAATTTTACTTTTCTAACATAAATATAGGCGTCTAACAACTTGGAAATAGGTTCAATACATGTGTGGTAGTAGCACCAGGTTTGCTTTTAATTTTAAAAGCAAATTGGGAACTAGATCTAGTTAATCAAATTATAGTATCTTCTGATGGAAAAATAAGTCTTTCTTGAGAAAAGATTTCTCCATTTAAACGTCTGTAAAATTTATGTGTCACCTGTGGATAAAGCAGCTTTTTCAATGTGATTGTTAACATCTTTGAAACTATAAAAACCAGATAATTGAAGATGGGACTGTTTAGCGTCATCTAAATAATTTAACAAATGTTCCATATGACATCTATATAGATAATTTGCAGCTAAAGCTCCTAGTGATGTTCCATTAAGATGCACTTCAAACTGGTTAAAACAGGTATACAGGAAATTTGATTCTGTTTACACTATGTGGTCATCGGATGAAAGAAGGGATGCTGAATTCTAAAGGTACATCGGTGTTGATAATTGAATGAACAGGATTAATACTGATGAAATTGGTCTTAATTGCACTAATCTGATTAGGATTCATGAAAAAGATAGTCAATTTGGATGAAGGAACTGCATCTTGCAAGTACGGTCACTGAAAGTATAATGATTAGAGTCTTGATTATTCGTTCCTTATATACCTTACAGATGACTGAAATTACTATTTATGTAAAAAAATTCCGTTAAGTAGCAAAGACATCAATACGATTTATATTTAGAGGTCTTTTAGCCTTAAGCATTTTCTTTACACAATTTTCTTACGACCTTTTTCTTGACCGTTAATCGATGCTTTATTTTTCGTTTAACATCATCCAACGTTTCTTCAGAGACATCAGATATACGTCTTTTTAAGGAGTCACGTAGACTAACTCCAAAGGTGATACCATGTATAGTATTTAATTCTGCTATAGCCGCTTTTTTAATAATATATTATCCTCCCTTTCTAAGCAAAAGCACAGGGCTTCTTATTAATTTAGCGAACAATCTACCCAGTCCATAGTAACCCCATTGTAATTTTGAGACTCTTAAAACTCTTTTGTCGTCCATTTTTAACGGAACTTCTTTCTTATACTGTCTTTACACTTTGAGAGTATGGTAGAGAATGTATAAAAGCAAGTTATCACATTACTTATATACGATCTTAAACTTTGATATATTTTTCGAATGTTTTCTAACATTACATTTGAAAAACGTTTAATTTTGCTTAAAAAGTAACCCATCATGTTTGTTACTGCAGCTGCTTCTTTCTAATACAAACTTTACACAACAATGCTTCGGATATGAATGGAAAAGCATTCCCTGCAACATCCTTTAAATACAGTCGTGCAGACCCAAATAATGATTGATTCAAATGTATGTAATGAACATTAGGGATAGCTATAACTCTACTCTCTTTGGGGAAATGCCCCACTCTTAATAAAGGGGCTTTAATATTCCCTACATGCTGATGTTCAGCTATATCTTTGTAAATATTAGCCATACCTGGATCTTGTAACATCTCCGGAGGTTTGCATACAATATGTATCGATTTAGCAGTTTCACCTTTCATTGTAGGAATATAACGTATTAATTCACTTAGAGTTGAAATGATTCCCCATCCTTGCGACACCGCATCGTCTTATACGTAATTATGGAACCATTCAGTTCTCTGGAATATAAGCATATTTTTATCTTGGAAGGTCCCACCGATTGTAGATTGTAAGGTAATTAGGCTGCTGTCCTCGTTATCAGGTTTATTAATTCGAAAAATTAAATCTTTATACCGCCTACTTGATCAAAATTTTTTGTTTAAGTATATACACACGTCAGTGAGAGAATTCTAGATACCTCGATTTATATAAAACATTTCAGTGAAAAATTCTTTATTCTTATGCTTGAACATTTTAATCCTTTAGTATTTTCTATTTTTCATGTTTTTAACCCATCATATATTTCTTAACATTAAAAATGCTAGTCGAGTGTCTGTTACATTCTCCAAATTTGCATTAAATATCATTTCGCACAATCCTATTTCATACGTTCCGCGTTGAAATTCCAACCTTCCCCTTTTCTACTTTGAGTTGGAGTTAAAAATTTCATTATTTTTATCAGAATTTTATACTGAATCTAATGATACACGTTAAATCATCGTACTGGTATTTAGTTACTAGTGAAGAGTTAATAGCAATATAATTCTCACACGTCATCTTTGAAAATTTCATGTCATTTTTTATTTTATTTTTCTTTCTCCATGTGTAATGTTTTTATTAATTAAACAATAATTATGTTGCATGAGCTTTGAGTCGTTTCTCTAATTTACTTATAGCTAGAAAATAAATTTCATTATTAATTAATTGCAAGCTGGAAGCTCTGCTCGCGGGCTTTTTTAGTAGTATAAAAGCCAACGCTTTTCCCAGAGTGTCATTCCTTTTGCCCCGAATGATCTATTCTTTAGCTTTCCATAATTTAGCTTTGGATTTATAATAGATCTTTATTTGCATCAGAGAAGATCTTCTAGACTTTCCACGATATGTTATATGGGTGATTTCGAGTAATATTTAAACTTTTTGGGCGGTTCCTCAGATAAAGACTTCCCTTTAGGTTATCGCCTTTCACAAGATTGGCTAGGTATAGTGTGGCTTTGCTTTATCTTTCATGAATATTTTATTTTATTTGCACCTTAGGGATCCTATTTTTCATCTATTAGCAGATTTTGTTGCTGGGCGATAAAGGCATCTAAGTGCAAATAAGTTTTTAAAATTAATTGATCAGATGTACGCGTGCCTATTGATAAGAATCCAACATATAAGTTGTTTATTGACATTTTTTTGTACTCGTAAGTAGGTCCTGAAAATTTAAGTAAAACCTTGTAACTTTTTACTTGAGGTGCAAAATTTTTAATTTGACCACAGAATGTAGTATAGTAACCTACAGAAGAGACAACTATTACTTTATATCTTTCGTTTTTTTTTTCAGAGTATTACTTTTGTCTAATTTCCCTTTTTCCCATTACAGATAGTATTTAGTGACTATGCCTCTCACCTATTTCGAAAGTACATCAACCTAAATATGGGTCAAATTATTTGATGAAAATTTTGAAATTGGAATATAGCATCAGCGTTGTGACTCTTTAATTTTTACCTGTGGGGCAACAGCTTTTAAATTTTATTATAGATGTTACGACGATATGACCTATTGAAGAGATCAACATATCAGAATATATTTACTTTTTTGTACGACTCAAAGTAGGTCCGAAAATTAAGTAAATCCTTTTAACTGTTTTTAATTGAGTGGAAAAATCTATTAATTGTCAAAGAATGTAAAGATAAGTAACCTAAAGAAGAGAAAATAAATCTGTATATTCTACGTTTGTTTTGTAAGACCCAGTAGCGTAATATTTAACTTAAATTCATTTTTTTTCTTATATTTTATGTAAGTACATTCTTGAGAAATCACGAAATCCAAACAGAGGTCAAATGAATAATTTGAATGAAAATTAAAATTTTATAAGCATATTTAAAACTCTTTTTAACTGATTGTCACAAGTTTTTCAATTTAATCTAGCCTCTTGCAACTTCGTCCATTCTTGAGCTATCCCTTTCGTTTGTATTTTTTTGTAGAGACTTTCAAAAAAACTCCATAGTTTTGATTCGGGCAATACTGTCACCTTTACAGTTAATTTGATGGATAACAATCTTCAACATTTGATCACAGAATTATAGTATCGTAATGACAGATAAGAAACACATGTGGATAATCTTAGTTTTTGTTGCATGACCATAAGTTCGTCTAAAATTTAGTGTAACTAATGATTAAGACAGTGATACTGAAAAAGTTACAACATAAATATGTTTCAAAAATTTGAATGAAAATATAAAATTGGAATATGCATTCAAGCGATTGTGATTCTTAGTGAACTTTTAACCTGGGCTGCACAGTTTTTAAATTTAATATAGAATGTTAGAACAGTGACCTATTGAGATCAATATATAAAAATTTGACTTTATTTTCTCGACTCAAGTAGGTCTTGAAATTAATAAACCGCTATTAATCACGTTTTACATTGAAGGGACATCTTTATTAGGGGTGAATCACAGAATGTTTAGACATGTCACTACAGTTAAGAGAACAACATGTCTATGTATTTTCTAAATTGTTTTTTGTAAGACCCATAGTGAACTGTACTAAAGATTTATTGTAAGACTAATGATGTAAGCAAAGGAAAACATACTTTTAAGACAAGTATACAATTTCGTTTATTTGATGAAATATAGAAAATTTGGAAATTTTAATTATGCATACGGTATGTACTCTTGTAACTTTTTTAACCTGGGGGGCACATCGTATTAAAATGTTACATTTAGAATTACGACCAGGGACCTATTGAAAGTATCAAATGTCAATAATATGATTAGAAAATTTGTACGTACTAAGGGTCCTGAAAGATTAAGTAAACCCTTTTAACGTTTAAAGTTTGAAGTGGGCAAACATCTTTGAAGTTGATCAAGAGAATGGGTTAGACAGTAATACAGGAAAGATAACAAAGTCTTATATACTCTACGTTTTTTTGCAGACCGATGTGTAGTCTAAATATTAGTAAATCCATGATTAAGAACAGTGACAACCTACTGAAAGAAGTACCAAACTAAATATGGTTTAAATTTTTGAATGAATATAATGAAAAATTTGGAATATAAAAACAACGTTGTGACTCTTGTAATTTTTACCTGGGGCAACATTCTTTTAATTTATATACATAGAAAGTTACGCATATGACCGTATTGAGAGATAACATATATAATAATTATTTACTTTTTGTGACGATCAAGTAGGTCTTGAAAATTGAGTAAAACCCTTTAAACCTTACACCTGAGGGGCAACAGTCTTTAATTTGTCACAGATGTTAGAGCATACCTACAAGAGAGAAAAAATTTCTTATATTCTGAACGTTTTTTTGTTTGTTCAGAGACCATGTATCTAGAATTTATGTAAACTAAATTATGTGAAGACATGAACGATTAACTGAAAAAGTACCACAAATAAGGGTTCAAAATATTTTAATGAAAATATGAAAAAATTGGAATATTGGATAAGATGTGATTTTGTAATTTTTACTGGGCCACATCTCTTTAAATTTTCTATAGAATGGTAGACAGGGACTGATCGAACTATGTCACATAACGTAATCTTATTAGACGCGACGGTGTTGCCAATCCTGAATAATGTTATTTACTTTTGTTTTTAACTGGCTTTACATCATTATTTAACATTAGTATCTTGTTACGATTAAAAAAAGTTTTATTATTAAGGAAAATAGTTTTATTTGAGAGACCGAAATGTAACCATGATGATTGCTAAATAACTGCCACATATATTAAAAGGGAGGGGTGAAGTTGTTACTTCTATGAAAATAGAATGGAATTAAAGCAGTTTCATTAAAAAGGTCAATATAACAAACTTAAACATTTATGTTAGAAATGTCGACAGTGACCTACTTTAAGAGATACAACATATCGTGGGTTTTATTACCTTTTTGTACACTGCAAGTAGGTCCCTGAAAATATAGAAGTAAACTTGGTTACTTTTCCTGAGGGGCACAATTTTTTAAATTTTGACAAGATGTAGCATAAGTAAAAAAGAGAAACAATATGTCTGTATATTCACGTTTTTTTTGTAAGACACCCATAGTACATCCTTAAATTTATGTCATATACTACATTGAATTGTTAGACAATGACTACTGAATAGTACACTAGAATGAAGGGTAAAATTTGAGAAATTGTAAAATTGGAATTTAGCATCGACGTAAGAAATCTTTTAAGTTTGTTTATCCTGGGGGTGGCAACAGTTTTTTAATTTTATTAAGAAAGACATAATTAACACCAAATGCCAACATTTTAGAAATACTTAATTTATTATACCATAAAATTTTTATTAAAATTAGGTAACCCCTTTAACTCTTACTTGAGTGGCAAAAATTTTATTTGATCCAGAATGTAATAGTACTCTACAGAATGAGAACAACATGTACTTTTATGATCTGAGGTTTTTTGCCAAGACACATAGTAGTTCTAAATTATTTATGTCTAAACTAACAGATGTAAGAGAGCTTGACTCCTGAAAAGTCCACCTAAATTGGTCAAATATATTTGAATGAAATGAATGGGAATATAAAAGCTCATCCTATACTCTTAGTAAACTTTTTTCTGGGGGCAACATTCCTTAAATTTAACATAGAAATGTACGACAGGGACCTTGAAGAAGATATCCAACGATATTAGAATATAAATTTATCCTTTTTTGAACA
>JABUQX010007819.1:0-53709 GCA_015478945.1 Trachelipus rathkii
TATTAGATGTGAATATAAAGTTTACTTTAAAGAGCAAATTAAACAACAGTCTTGCAAGCCAGCCAAAAGCGAGACTGTGAGGCGAAAAGATGCGAAGAGACGCCAGAGAGGCACGACAATAGGAAGACGCATATGATGGAACCGTGACAAAATATAGGCCTAGGCAGCAATAAAGGTACCGTCCATGCTCGGAGCAAGGCGCAGGCACACCTCACAAAAAGAATTTATAGGACAATGTGCATGGTCCCAACTGTGAATAATCTTAAATTTATTTTATTATGTGTTTACTTTATGGCGTTACACCTATATTCACATTTATAGTATATTTATTTAAATGTATGATGTCAGCTTTTGTGAAAGTTTGTTTGACGACGTACAGTTGACATTAACGAGAAGTGAGGTAGCAACCTATTTTATATAACTATTACTATAATTACATAATATTTAACAGTATATATAACCTAAAAATAATTGTATTATATGGATTTTCTATACTGTACGAATAAATAAGCAAATTAGATCTATAGTATCCGTACCTACCCAACAACTTACTTATATTATCTCTGCTAACATCTTTTATCAACATTCTCTCCTAAGTTAAGATAATAATGACTCACGAAGCCTGTCAAGGTGATAGAGACCAAACCTCACGCTTTACCATTGATGTTCTTAATATCGGATCACAATCTCACCATACCCGCTATCAAAAAACTCATCCATTGCATGAGCATCCCGGTATTGTCTTCCTTATGATCTCCAATGTGTCTCTTCCATCTCTTCCGCGGTTTCCTCCTTGGCCATCAACTTCAACCGGTCTCCTAAACCTATCCAAACCTCCTACTTAAGCAACTCCTCTCATTCTGAACATTCCTCTAATAGGTGTCCCCTCACGACATTACTTAGTCTTTATAGCTGCTATCCATCTTATTACATCAATGGGTTTTCACAACTCCACACTGACTCTCCTCAACTGAGTTCCGTTTCTTATCTCACTCTGTTCATCTCCTCCGTTATTCCAATCACCTGTCCACTCAAATAACATTCATTATCACTCCGCCTTGATCTGTAATTTCTATACTCTCTACTCTTATTTCACCTGTCATGCTCCATGTCTACGCCCCATACAACAGTATTGGTGTCTAAACATCTACTTCGTAATATTGCTATCTTCACATCTTTGTTCAATTTAATTTATCTTTCAAGAGTGGGAGTATATAATGCTTCTTAACGGTTCCACCTGCCTATAAAATTATATTATAATAATCTGAGTCTAATTCAAAATTATCCTACTTGTTAAATTTTCCTTTAGCATCACCACACCCTTTACTCTTCTAATGTTGCTATTCCTAGGTTTTTATTATCTGTCCCACATTATATTTTTATAATATCTCTCTATCCAGCTAACCTCCACTATTTACTCCTCTCTCCTCCCTACTTACTATCATATTATTTTCTGTTTTCAAACTCACACATATTCATTATATTATCCATGCATTCTCTCTCAAATTTTTCTGCGAAACACTAGACACCACATTTGCCTCAACCTTCTCACCATACTATCACTCCTAACACGTTATTATATTTTTTTTAAAAAAAATCATAAATAATTTTTGTCCTCATCTTTTTTATTTAGCATATTTTTTTTGGATGTTTTTGTTCGAACTCAAAATTCCTATTAGAAGAGCAGTATGTGCCATACTGATGTTCGTCAATCTCCCTCCTTAGATATAATCTCTTCCTCTTTATCTACCACCTATTATTGAGGTTTTTTTGTGTGTCTCATAATATCGCTCTTATAAACATTATTCTAATCTATCTCAATCCTAGAGTAGTTGAATATAAATTATATAAGTATGGTTTAGATAGTATTAGGAAATATGACATTATAAGATAT
The DNA here is from genome assembly GCA_015478945.1 of Trachelipus rathkii. Lineage (NCBI taxonomy): Eukaryota > Metazoa > Arthropoda > Malacostraca > Isopoda > Trachelipodidae > Trachelipus > Trachelipus rathkii. The sequence goes on from JABUQX010007819.1 coordinate 1,895, forward strand.
ACTATATATAGCTATATGATCTACCTATAGGTATCACCCTAAATGTATTAATAAGTTATATAATTTATTATAAGAACTAGAACAATATTAATTTTCCAATTTACTTATTTATATTTAACATTAAACCTTTGTCTTTTCTTCGCCCAATAGACCTGTGGGTGTGGTGTTAGGTGCCGTTGTGACGAGTGCGTGATTATGCATCTGATAAGCAAGAGAAAAAGTTAGTCAGAGCATGAATTGTTTTGACATACTTATAATCAATGTCAATAAATAGAATATACAGCCATTAATAGACCCGGACAATACCTTTATATGAAGGAACATCATCTGTCAAGTATCAGAAAAAAAATCCACTACGAGAAGCTTACATCGGGAACTTGAGAGAGGAGCTAAATGAAAACCTCACTATGGCAATACCTCGTCAGTGTGAGGTTATCACCTTGGCACCTAGGTGGGCTCACAACTATATACTGCCCTCCCACAAAAACCACCATGCCTAGTTATCTTTTCCTATGTATGTCACGCTTTGGTTGCGTGCAGACCTACAGACTTAATTCACAATTTCTCTCCTCACAGGCAATTACCTTTTACTTCCGCGAATTCAATCCACTTTTTCTTTGTCGGTTCTCCCAGTCGGTTACGATATTCTCCATCACATTTCATTTGCTAATAATTGATCATCCGCTTTAACTCATAGGTCACGTAACTGATCATTTCATATTTCCTTTCCAATGAGCAAACCAGTCTCATAACGTACTTTCATTTTCTCTCATTTATCCCTTTCTTCAACCACACATTCTTTAAATTACTGCTCTCTCACTTTTACACACATTTTATCAATATTACTTATCAACACCTATCCACACTCTAATAGACAACAATTGTATCTTATTAAGATACCCTCTTATCTTTATTTCTCATGTGATCTATAAGTGTCACACACTACACCCACTATGTGAGTTGAACCACCAACGTACACGGTAAATACGGATGGACGCCCAGAGGAGGAGAATTTAACCAGAAGAGTGCACGGAAGGAGTACTAAGGATTAGAAGATTATATGTGAAATAGTGTCTAGATAGTGTGCGGTTGTCAATCATCTCCAAGACTAGTCAGCAGAATTATCGAGTAGGTAAAGAGTATCAAACTAACTGCTCGAATGGATAGTCTGGATAGAAAAGTGGTAGCAAGTTCACTTTATCTTGAGAATTAGAGGACGCATTGGCCGTGGGAGAAACGAGATGTTAGGTGAAAGTACATCTGAGAATAGATGATTTCAGAAATGTGAACCAGTAACAGATGGGCCAAATCAGTAGTAAAGGCCAAGACTAGATTAGATCTCTTATTAATGGGGAAAGCTAGGGGCTACGCGTAGGAGTACCGCCATTCGAAAAACTCCAAAATCATAAGACACGGGAACAAAACCAACTATCATTGCACACATTGGGCATAATTGCCTTTGGCTGAAAATTGAGAGAAGATAGTTGGATTAGCGAGTAGATTTTGAAGTCTTCCGTGAGTGTGCTCTTAGAGTATAAGATAGAATAGAGGTGTGTAGAGCGAGGCGAGGTGAAGTTCAGCAAAATGAAAATTGGATTTTAAAACCGAGAAGGTTGCAGAAAAAATTTTATGAAGAAATTAGACGTGTACATCAAACAGGCCAGCAATTTCGGTATTGGTCATATTTTGTAACAGATACGACTCCAGTCAACTCCTGAGGCCGGTCAATTGGCCTCTGTAGATGGATCATGAGTTAGGAGCGGGATATTTTTATAATATTTTTCTGGATAATCTTCCCAATCGCGTTTGGTGAGACTAGTGCAATTTTAATTCCCATCTTTAAATATAATTCCGCCAGAGATGAGAGGTACAATGTTGTCCATGTATCTGGTAGTTTTAAGTGTCGTGTGTTATTAAGTCGGAGAACTTTATATCTCTTAATGTAGAAGAATATGGATATGAGCCGCCGAAAGGGGACGGAAGCAATGATTTATGATCACTGAGTGAACAACTGGATTGTGGTACTGGTTAATAAGAGCGACCATATATGACATCAATGGTCGGAGCTCAATCTCATCGCTTCAGGAGAGCTACTTCTCTCTCATTATATATTATTCTACCCATTTATTTATATTAATATATTATATTAAATATTATAACAGTATAGATGTGAGTATGTAGTTTTTTTAATTATTATAATTATTTTTTATATAAATATAAATTAAATAAATTATATACTCCACAATAATAATTAAATCGTTATTATTGATAATTATTTTAATAATAAATAAACGATATATATTATAAGTTAGATATAGTAGAAGGAGAAAAGCTGTTGTGATGGACCACATTTATATTATATTATATTATTTAAACTATATTATTATATATATAAAAATAATATATAAATTAATTATATTATTTAAAAAAAAAGGTATATATTTATTTTATTATATTATATAATTTATGTTTATGTTAATATATATTAATAATTTATAATTATATATATATATACAATTTATTAATATTTTTACGATAGTAATAATATTTATTATTTATATATGTATATTTAATAAATTTATTGGAAAGATATTTAAAGATTATATTTTGTTATAATACACATATATAGTCAAACAAGATAAAATATATTATTATCTCACTAGTGTTAAGATACATAAATATATTATTTTTAATAGCCCTATATTAAATAACTATATACTCTTGAAGTATGAATAATATAAAATATATATGCAACTAATTTATTTATATCTCATTTTTTTACAAATCTTTCTTGATAGATCTTCGCTGAAGTCACCTTAATTATTATAACATTGTACTTGCACCCATATGTTCGGTTGCGGTGCCGGTGCACTATGGGTTCTTTCCTCGGTGCGGTGGGCCGGTGCGCATTGCAAAAAGAGGTGGTGTGCGGTGCGGTATGGTGGAACGGATGGTGCGGTGCGGTGCTGGTGCCGTGACTCCCGGTGCGAGCGTTGCGGTGTCGCAAAATATCCGGTTGCTTCGCCAAACATACTTACACACACAGACTTTATACATGACTTGAAGTTTTTTTCTACATGACTTTTTGATCTATCACGAAGTGTAATTATTCCACTCCGAAGCTTTTGCTTTTAATTGCCTTATTTAAAATGATTTATTTCTAAAATGGAAGGGATCATTTGTTTGACTGTTATTTCACGTTAATGCTTGTTTTTAGTGATGTTGTCAAATGGCTTCAAGTAAATGGAATAATTTTTTGCTAACTCTGAAAATGCAATCAAACATTTCTGATTGCATTCCAGGCAAGCGTAATGGATAGGGGATTTTTGTTCACAAACTATTTTTAAGCATATCATAAGTTCTGGTCCAGCGTGTAGAAAACGTCTTGAATTAATTTATGCTGTTTGATATTCAGCTGCATCTGTAAAGTTTTAGCTTGCAGCTGCCGTTGCTGAATGGTGAAAAATGAGAGGATATGCTTCTGGAGTAAATAAATATCTTTTAACAGACTTCTGAACATAATATTGCAATGTCGTGATTATGCATACGTTAGGCATCCGCACAGTCGTTATCTATTCGCTTTGAATTACACACGACCTAATGATCAGTGTAGAATGAGACCCCACTCATAAGCCACTCATTCACTTTATATCCAGCTATCGAGAATTCTGAGGTGTTACACCAATTATCGCCGGATTATTCACTTAATATTCACATCGTAACCATTATTTAATTTTAATTTTTGGAATTGAATTTGCTTGGAAAGTTTTTTTATATATTTATAGGGGTTTGTAGACAAATGAAAAGATTTCTTGTCTCAACCCTTTTATTCTATTTTTCTATAAATAAAGGTCATAAATATTGATAAGTTATAAAAGTTTGAGAGACAAAGAAGAAATTAAGTTTTCTAAAAATTCTTTTTCAATATTATTCATAAAAAAACTTGCACTTATTAGTTATTTTGATCACGAGAGATAATTTATGTTATATACCATCAAAAGTCTCATATATATATAAACTGCGCGGCCCGGCACATAGCTAATCGTGAACATGTAGGAAAACAGCGCGAATAAACCTGGAATAATATTTCGGGATTAGTTTTTTTGAGAGAGGCGAGAATTACTCACGAGTAATAGCTTTACAATGAAATATTCGGTCACACACTATATCCTAATGTAATATATTAATAAGTGAATTAATAATATTATAGATTCATATATCTATATCATAAATATATATATATATAATATAATATTTATATTAATAGTATATATATAAATTTATTATACTGTTATTATATTTTATTATAATTTTATATTTTTGCACGTTATCGTGTGTACCACGCTGTACCCACCACGGTGCCTACAATGAAGCCGGATACTAACACTTGGGCTTGCAAACATCTTGCTCACCGCATTGGGAGGGCTCTGTCAATAACTCGTAATATCTGTTTTCATGGAGATGTCAAGAAAATAGGATCTGAGAGATTGCTGTATAATGTAATATTATTCACAAGAATCCTAGTTAAGTAAAGAATTAAAAATACTAAAATATATTTAATCCTGGCATTGTTTGAAGGAAAAATAAATAGATTAACTTAAAAAATACAAAATGCTTACTGAAACAGGAATATTACAACATTCTGAGAGCATACACAGGAAAATATAGTTGTTAACTATGCTGAAAAGTAGGAAAGAATTTCAGATAAGATATGGTGATAATCTTTTGTAAGGAGATTTATGGACCAGTATAAAGTAGGTAAAATTAACGAACAGCGAATTAGGGTTCCTAAGATTTGCGAGATTACACGATTCAATGATAAGATTAATATAGAACAGATTGCGGGGTGTGGCGATATATACTATTATAATAATATACTAATATTATATAATAATATCTATATATATATATATGCACTCTTACTTATTTATCTTTATATAATTAATATATTTATTATATTTATTTTATTATTTTAGAATAACTGATGATGAATACTTTGTTATTCGAAACGTTCAACATATGAAATATACGATAAATGAATAGTAAAATCAAATCGTCTACTACTTAATAATATTGAGAAATGTTCTTAAAGAAACGACGATCCAAAAACTCGAGTCTGGAAGTAGTTAAATATATTATATAATATTATACTAATCATATATATGCAGATCTATATAAAGTTAGCAGCAACAACAGATAATTCATTATAATATACGTGATATAATAACTTATAAATATATAACCATTTATTTTAATTATATAAATACTGATTTACTGCTCTAAATTCGGTAAAGTAGTACACTTTATAATGATAAGGTATATTCTAAAGATTCGATAAATATATAGTATATAAAATACCCTAATACGTACTACAGGTAAGAAAGTATTAATATATTTACTAGAGGAAAGCCCGTAGTGACTATGAAATAATTACAAATAAGTTTATTATAATATTATATTAACCTGAATTATTTACCATATAATATAAATAATAAGGTAATAAGTATACTTACGTGCCTCTTCGTGATGTACCTTGGCGTATTGTCAGTAAGGTTCCAAATGCTAACAGTGAATGTACCACTTTTATGTGCGATTGGTTATATCTCCAGGCATGGGTTTTAACCTCCTAAAAAATAAAGGAAACTATCCCCTCATTTGTCCATTCTAAGAATAATCGGATTTATGCACTAACCTTGGATTCGATACTTGTTACCAATACTTATGATATCTATGATGGCACACAATGGCAAATGAGACTAAAAAGTGAAAGTTACAAATTCTTTAATACAGTCACTTTCGACACACCAATTCATTTTTTTTCTTGAAATGGCCCGACGTGATGTAGACTGAAAGTTGAAAGACTAATAGAAAAATAATAGTCGATGAGAAGACGGGATGTTTAGATCATTTAATAAACTAAATTTTTAACTATAGTAATATTTCAAATAAAAACTAAAACTATCATACTTTCCTAGAAGAGATACGGTTTAGAAAAAAGAGAACAGATTTAGCCAGAGTATACGGGTAAATACAGGATATAGCGAAATAATGTAAACATAATAACTGAACGAGAGCTGCAATAAATGCTTCCTATGGCAATAAATAAATAAACATAATACCATCAAGGAGCCTAGCAATCATAATTTATACTAGATTGATATTACTGAAGAGAATATTCTGAGCCGGTAACTAATCTAATTTCCGATAACTAAATGATATTTAAAATAAAAATGATGACGAACGAATATATATAAAATAAAGAGATGAAGCATCCACAACTCTACTTGCCGAACATTAATGATATATCAAATCTGGAAAGTACTTATTGAATAAATATGCTTCTTATTAGATACCCTGACACTTACATATCCTTTCTTCAATGAGATTCCGGAATATATTACATTATAAGCATTTTCCGCGCAAGTTGTGTTATGATAAGAGTAACAGAACTAAGAAATTATATGAAGATCATGTCACATATCGTTTATGCTTTAAGGGGAGAAAATCAGTATTATCATATTGCAAGAAAATGTCATTTTCAACCCGTGCTTCGTTTCATAAACTATTGTGGTTTAAAATTATCAACTAGATAAGTACGTTCCCTTCCTAGAGACAGCGACCATGACCGATGCACAAGAAATACAACCCTACACCACACTACACACATCCAGCGCCCCGCAATTTTTTCAGTGGTCCGCAGGAGAGGGGAGAGATTGCGCCAAACTTTCGATAGGGTAGTATTACGTAAAAGTACCTTTTGAAGGGAAACACGAAGTAATAGTATCAGCTCAATATCATGTATTGGATTAGTGTGAAAGAAGTATAGGCGGCTTGAATATAGCGCGCTTTGAGAGACGATAATAAACGCGAAAAAATAGAGGTAATTGAAAATTCTGTCACTCGTTCGTGGTTGAAAAAAAGAAAACTTGTATGGTTGTCAATGACCAAGATAATAAACTTGTTGAACGAAGAAAAGGGTTATATCAACATAGGTCTGATTCTCAGGAGAGGTAGTGAGGTACTGGTTGATGAAGTAAAATGAGACAAAATCCGAAAGAACACTTTTATTTCACAACAATTTCAAGTAGATACCTGCAGGTTAATTTCGCAATGAAGAGCAACGACTATATCTGTACAAGGGAATGGACCATACCCTAGAGGAGGTCGAGACCGAAATAAACAAACAATTGTGTGTGAAATGGAAATGTATCTATAAGAGGTTTCGACGCGGGCAGTCCCATCGCTCTGTTCATTAATGGAGAGAGGGAATTCAAGTCACACCACGGAGTCAGTCTGCAGGACAATATTAAATTATTCTCTCTCCGTACCTAAAATTGCACTCACTAGCTTAAATCGCCACAATACAACGTATCATGATTATAACAAGTTCTTTCATGTGTCGCAACCAAATAGTAATATACTCGAGTGATAACAGATTAAAAGTTATGAAAAGTTTTTGACTGATCACCCGATATTTGTAAGAGAGTGGAGCATAGTAACTATAAACAGCACTATCAGTAGTCCTAAGAAAGAGACCAAAATAAGTAGCATCTCTACTACAACCATACCGCGAACACTCAATACCTCTCTTCAGATTCGACCCACTTCACGTAAAACCAAATCATGCCCGCGACAATATATAATAGGTAGGTCAATCATACGGCAACCCTCCACTCTCTTCATTCTCTATTTCTAGAACCATCTTCCATGTCCCACTTCCCACCTCAAACCTTATATTCTATAACCTCTAATCATATATACAGAGATTGACATATACAAGGGAGCACCAACTCAACCTTACTTACCGCCATTATATTTTAAATCAATCACTCAACACCATTTATTCTTGCACGCTTTTCACTAAATATACACTCAATTATTACTTATATAATAATAACCTATTATCCGATAATATAGTAAATTACTGCACCCAAATATATAATATATACCTATATACCTCTATTATTTATATAAGTATGTATAAATATATATATATATATATTGTTCAGTCTGTATTTTGCCCCTGCACTTAGGAAAATACCTCATAACAGAAATATATAATATAAATAGCTAGTATATATCTAGGTAATTACATATCCTACCCGGGTAATAATAATAATATAGAGAATAACAGTATCGTATGCCCGATTAATAATTAAGCTACCAATATTACTCATTATATATATATATATCCTATAGGAGTTAAATTTAAAAATATATATATAATAAGATTATATATATATATATAAAAATTTATCCACAAATACTAAAATAATAATAGTATTAAAATATAAATGATCCTATTATTTTATTTTACATTGATCAAATTAGAAATTAATAAGAGCGATGCCGACAGCCCTGGGTGAAGGGGCTATTCCAGGGCTAAGCATCCGTGTGCGAGTACGCAGCAGATATTGTCTGGCAGGAAGCCCGTGGAGTAGCTAGCCAGTCGTATTATTGTAGATATGATTACCGACAGCGAGAAGTATTACTCACACTGATGCCGGTAGGTGAGACGAAGTGCGCGACAGTGAGTATTCCACAGCCGGCGTCGTGTTACCGCACGCGAACACGCTCATAGCGAACGCGAGCTGCGAATTGTAGCGAGCCAAAGGATCAAGCATGCCTCTAAGAGTTGGCTAATAGCGGTACCGTTGAGCTAGGAGAGAGAAAATATCGATGTCTCGTCGACGAGGAAGCTATACACACGCAGTGGGATACGAGAAACGGATATAAACACCGTATATACCACAAAATACAGTTAACACTGATTTCTATGATCCATCACAAACCCACGCTCACCAAATCACGCAAAGAGATACACCGGTGATTGAAGAGATTTGCGTCACCGATATATAGGAACTCCGCTGTAGCATGAGCGATTGAACCTATAGAAGTTGACATAATGACATATTCTACCTATTGGTAAATATTGTTACATGAGATCGACGATGTATAAAGGCTCTAGATTCTCTAGTCGAGGATACTATTAAACATGTTCTAGGATGTTCGAGAGATTAGCAAGAATAGCCATACGAGGAGAGAGATTAGATTAGTCATTAAATAGTGAGCGCCGGTTGTGTGTGCGAGTCAGCATTCGTCCTGTTCGTATTTATGTTTACTTATCAGCGTAACGACGTCGACGATTACATATATATCGTCTCGCGCGGACTTGCAATGATACCTCCTCTCAGCAAGCGTAATACGCGAAATCGCGCATGTAACGCAACGACGCTGCAGAATTTCTCTGCGGAGAGAGATAAAACATTAAAAAGCTCAGTCAGCATAAGAAAAAGGGAATAGCGCGTTTGGTATTCGTTTGAATATAGTGTGTACTAATTCTCTTACGACGGTGTTTCTAACGTCGCACAAATAGGGGAAAAGACAGCGACTTGATTACTATATGTGAGGGTATTGAAAACGATTTCAACAATTAAAGTCCTCGCGTCCAGATCGTCTGTGTGTCGATAGCGACTAACATTACCTGGTCGATTTAATGTGAAGTGGGAATAACGCTTCGTGCCGTATGATGCATAACACACGCAGCACAGCGAGGGAAGAGAACATCTCTGCTAGCTGACCAGGCCGTGCACTGAAACACGAACCCGTAAATGTATTGTATATCTGGATATTTTTAGCACCTCGATACACCCGCCGGTGAAAGCATTTGTAAAACTAACTCACCACCGAATGTTTTCACACGCTTCAGAAACGTGAAGCCAAGAATAAAGGTGTACTCACCCAGCTCATGTAAGCAACAGGCTAAAAATCGATTTTCATAGAGGCAACAAGTCTACGTCTTTTGAGACCGCCACTCGTGCTTCACGCCGTATAACAAACAGTAACTACGAACTCACACTACGGACGCCGCTCCTGGTATAAGCGTGTTATTCACACACAGGCTTGCTCATTACAAATTTGTAACGAGCAAGAGATGTAAATTCTTTCATCCCCTTTTTTGTGTACATCATTAAACCATAACTCGCTAACCTTTCGTTGTCCGACCTATGTTGAGCATGATTTTTTTTATAGTCTAATAGATTCAAACTTCACTTTCGTCTTTCAGAATCCCGCGTTTGGTCGAAAGATCTCCCAAAAAGTGCCCTAATCGTACTTTCTACAAGAATACTCTCTGTATATCAAGTAATAATATAATATTTAAAGTATATATAAGCAGTACAGCGTGATCAAGTAACAGCTCATTTACACCATAAAATACGCGTATTATCAACTACATTATATTTACATAATAAATGCCTTAATTATTATCAAAAAAAAAAATCTAGAGGTATGGCCATATATATATAATATATCTGTACTATCAAGTATATAGCTAGGCTGATCCTTTATACTAAAGAGGATGTGAGTTGAAGTAATAGAGAGGAACGTTGTCCCGCACCGTTAGGCCCGCAGTCCACGGGAATAGTCTCAAAAGGAGGTTAATGGAAATCTAATTCTATTGATGAGAAATAATTCAAGTTATTTTTACCCAACTTATTCTTTTATCTTGGCACAAACAAATACAAAATCAAGACGAAAGAAGAACGAATCTAATATTACTGAACAGAGAATAAATTGAGCTTCCCACATGATTATAGTGATTATATTTAGATATAAATATACGTATATATATATAGTACATTTATAATTAAATAGAATATACGTAATATCTCCTTATTAAATATGGTAAAACAATTTATAGGGGAATGGTGATATATTATAGAATGATAAAGAATAATATAATATATGGTTAGTATAGATAGAATTATGCTGAGGTAATTAATGAATAACCTATATTATTGACTGATATATATACTCCGGAAGTTATTATAATATCACAGGACGTTATTTCTATAGTATATATATTGTTCCAGTGGTCCTAAAAGCTGGCAGGGCATGTACTAGATAACGGCCAGCACCTACGCAGACGTAAACCGAAGAGCCAAATATAATAATATTATGGATGACAAAATGCCGAAAAAATATATTATTAGATAGGGTTTCTTTTAATTTTTATTTTTTTTATCCTATCATATTTATTAATTATTATTCTCGTCCGGAAATATCTCTAAAAAAAATTTATTTCCCCATTATAGGAGGGGCTCGAGAGCATGACGGGGGGACAGAGTGGTGGGCGGACCTCGCTCACCCTCCCGTCGTCCCACCGGGTAGGGGGCCGAGAGACGAAACCTGATCCTATGGCCGATCTGGTCTATCTGTGAGGAGTTTGAGCGCCTCATTGTATTCCTTTAGTTAAAGTTAATACCAAAGTGTAAGGGAAGAGTAATTATTCTTATTAAATTGCATGCATCGTCTAATCAATGCAAGAAATCTCATCGAGATCACAATATCTTAAATCAGCGTCTACACACGTTCTTATGACTTAAAATTAAGCCAACGACTCTTATTTTATGTGTGCTAAAGTACATTCATTATATTTGTAAAGTGAAAAAATTAAAGTACTTATTATTGTTATTGACAGTTTTTTGAGCAGCTGTGTTGTTAGCCGAAATTTTTGCTTGGTGAATACCGTAGTAAGATTTATATTGTGAGCCAATTTATGATGTGAACACTGAAGCTAGTGTTGCCTCGTGTCCTCAGGGTTAGGGCGCTTCACAGGTCGGTCTCAGAGAGTCCACGAGCGTATTGATAACTAGGTGGCGTCCAAATATCATGGATAAATGATATAAAAAATAAACTGATAAAAAAAAATTAAGAACAGGCTTTATCATTAGTCGTTAAGAGGGTAATAAGAATATTTTTTTAATGATTCTGATATCATATCATGATTGAATTATTTTTCATAATATTGCATTCGTCATTGAGGACCCTTGTTAAGAGTTTAATATAAACGAAATTTGTTTTTGCTGTATATACCAGAACTTACGTAAAAACTTAATAAAGAACAGTGAGTACTTTAAATATATTATGTACTTTTATATTATGGTCTTTATGTCATTAGATATGCATTATATCAAAAATGTAATTTTACATTTTATCGCGTATTTCGTATTTAAATAATATTCTGAGGTAGTAATATTATATATATTAATGATTATATAATATAGTTATATATATATATATTATTAATATATATATATTATATATATATATATATAAATATACTATATATATAATATATATTAATATATAATATAATATATATATAATATTCCACAAATAAGTAATAGAGTTTTCAGGGTGAATAATTATAAATATAACTAAGAACTGAAGTAGAAAAAAAAAATATGTAAATTATTTTAATAAAGAAAATAATTTGAAAAAATTAGAAACTTGACTTAAGTTTAAGTACATTTATATATCAATGATAATTTCATATAATTGCTTATAATCAAATATGCTTATATTCATTGTGTATCTGATGATTGCAAAGTTTTTATAATTAATATAACTGATTTTTTATTTATTTATTATTTTTCTCACCAAATTGTATATTATCTTGAACTCTTCTCGGTCATAGCAATTTCATGAATTTACTTAAAAAAAAATGGGTGGGCACGCAATAATTAATGAGTTTTTAGCCCGGAGCGCCAAAATGTATATAGGGCCGGCCCTGCTGAAGAAGTAATTTTATCCTTATTATCTTGAATATTTTAACTACATTTTATTCTTAACATATTTACAAACTTTTCTCATAATTTATAAATAAGGTTATTAACTTGGTAAAAAATGCTTTATAGAATATGATCGTCTTCAAATTTATTCAATTTCATTTTAAGTTTTGCATTTAATTCCAAATAATTTGTTTTCCTTGATTGTGTAGTTATCAGATTTTACGAAGTATTTATTATAAAGGAAATAATCGAACTAATTATACATTTATGATTTTCATTTTTCACTTAGGTGTTTATTTTTCAAATAAATATATATATATCAAATTGCTTGTTAGCTTTTTTTATCTAATTATTATTTTAAATATTTTTTTATATTACTCACCAAATATGATATCGTATATTTTCCACAAATGATTATATCGTTTTCGTAGTGGTACAAGTATAACACGTTATAGACACTTACTATATTAATATATATATATATATATTAATATATTAAAGTATATAATATAATATATATATAATAATTAAATATATATATATATATTATATATATATATATATATTATATATATATATTATATATTATATATATATAATATATATATATATATACTATATGATTTTTAATATAATATATATATATATATTATATTATATATTTAATATATATATAATATTAATAATATATAATATTAAATAAAGGTTCAGTAACGGGCTTACTCACAGGTTCTTTATTGAGTTCTTGGTGGGAAAGAAGAAGCAGCCACCACTTATATAATATTTTATCCAAAGAAAATTTATTATAACACGTATGTTAAAAATTTTTTATATTCTTCTCTCTTATTTTGACGAAATGTTTTGAGTTGCGTACGGAAACTCTTTCGCTCTAATAACTGGTTTAATTTTCAAACGTTTATATAAGCTTATTTTCTTCAGAAAATCCCTCAGTATAAAATTTAAGATTGTGGTGCTCTTATCTTTTTATTAATAATTTACATTAACTTCATCCTCCTAACTATACGTCTTTTTTGGGTTTTTATTTTACTAAACTCTTGAGTTAAGTCTTATTCTTGACTACCATACTAGTGCCTCCTCGTTTGACAATGCTACATTCCTGAAGATATATGCAAGCGGGTCTCAGACTATATAAGACTCAATCATCGTCGTGACACTCAGTTTATTAGTCCAGAGTTTCATATAAACTCTTTATTATAATATAATTCATATTTAATAATTTATCTTGTTTTTGGAAATTATAATAAATATAAATAAGGGTTGTTTTTCTCTGAGTAAAACAACCCTTTACATTTAAAATATCGTTAACTTTTTTAACCAATACGCCCCCTGCGCAACTTAGAGAAAAGCGTCTGCAAGCAATTTTCTCAAAGAAATATTTTTCTAAGGCAGATTAAACACTGCTAATACAATTGACAACGTAAAGCGGCAACATGCTCATTAACCTTTGTAAATTTCTGATCTTAATTGTTGAAATTAAATTAAGTTTAAAAAAATATTATACACAAGAAGTAAAATAATGGTATAGGGAATATTAACGTTTACTCTTACAGTTAGTTATTTTCTCCAATTTATTGTATATACAGAGCATGAAACACCTGAGAACCTCGCGACTTACGTCGGGCAGTCTCCCTCGGGCTAGAGAAAAGTCCGTAATTTCTATTAGGTTAAAGGAGGAGGGATATGTGTGCTATTTCACTGTTATAAAGATACAAGTCGGAGCAAATTTTGAACTGACCGTAATGGAGTGTCGTTAATCTGTCAAAGGCGACAGAAAGAATAACAACCATCTCCCACCTCCGATCCCAACAACAACCTTAGTTCACCGAACCTGGAGAATGTCCACGTGTGTTGTTCATTTGTTGGTTCTGATTGTTGTAGAACTCTAAATAAACAACTATAACTCCATTCAGCACACTTAATCCGAATAATCCAGCAGAGGTTTCGATGTTCGATCTTCCTCAAATTCGTATGGTGATAAGTCAGAAAGATAGAGAAAGGGAAGAAGAGTAAGATAAATAATTTATGACAAAAATTATAAAAACTTCAATCTTACCCTAGTATTTTCTTAAATCGCGAACAAATAAAAGCCCGTTGGTTTTGTTTTACGCCCTAAACATCGAATACAACATAAAAGAAAGAAACCTTATATATTTCTTTAATTGAAAACATTAGTAAAAAGCAAGGAAATCTCGTTACGCAGAGTCTCTTAAACATAAAAATCAAAGACCATCATATTAATTTGAATTTGAATACTTTATAACACATTAATATAATATATTTCCATAGTTTTGCAAAAGTAAACAACCTTTAGGAAATTGTTAAATAATTGGAGCATATAAGTAGCGAAATTATCTAAAATTTAGTGATTACTTGGGATTATTCTTCTGACGTATAACACCTACATATAACAAAATTTTAGTATGATATTTTAATCCGAATATAAATTAGTATTTTCTAGTGTTAAAAACTCCGAGACCATGTTCCGCTGGACCTCTCCCACATATATTGCTCCAAACACCAGTAAGAAATTAATTCGTTCGGCGCCATATAGGGTATATTGGATTGGAAAATTTATTAGCAATATTACTCCTGATTAATCCATGTAACGTGTGTTATCGTTTTCGTTTACTTGAGCGCACGTGATAGCTAGCTTCCAAGCATCAAGTACAAACTGTATAAGGTTTTGTTTAAAATATATTGCGGGACCACTATTTTCATGTATCTCCCCCCAGGAGAAAACTCCGCGCATACAAAAAGCGATCTTTATGCACTGTATTGGTGTTCTTACGAAGATCTGCCCTCGAGATTATTAAACGTGTGCAATTGTAACGGTGTTAAAAATCGAACAACTCGCAGATTTCGTGCCTTATTATATATTTAGATTATTATTTTATATGACACAGCTCATGGGGGGAGTGGAATAAATATATATCTTTCTATAAGTAATATTAATTATATATAAGATAAAGTAAATATTTATGGTTATTTATTTTATTAGTATGTATATATATTCACGTATATAATATATATATATATATTCGGTATATATAATAATATATTCATATATTCAATATCATTTACGACAGGTATATATATTTCCCCATCCTTATTATTACTACTAGTATTATTACTATATATATTTATATTTATCATATAAATATTATAACTTATATATATTTATTAATATATACCATTGTAAAAGATATATTTTATAATATATTAATTAATATCTATTATCATATTCAATTATATTTTTTACCTCAATATGCAATGTTTGTTTGGTCGACTATTCCCTCTGCCCACAAATAATTATGATATGGATTTGAGAAGAACAAAAGCCACCTTTGTACCCAAGGGAGCCCCCATATTTCTCACGAGTATATTAAATGGTTTTATGCAAATAGAACAAGAAACTTGTGAGCGATAGGCGCTTTGAAACATACGCAAACTGCTGAAAGGAGACATAGAATCTGTAGATAACCTAGAGTTCTGGGTAAATTCAATAAAGCATACATAATAATATCTTTTTTTAGGAATATTAATAATATAAAAAATAATAGTAAGTAAATTGGATTTAGTACAAAACCCACGAGTTTAGTAACCTAAAAAATGAAATACAAGTATGTGGCTACCACATTGGCACTATACCTCTTTTATATTTTATAATTGCTATAGTATTTTTTCAGGTGAATAATAAGAGAATTTTGGCACCGTAGGTCCTTCATAATATAGTGAAAGCGCACCCAGAAGAAAGAAGAGCATTATGGCCCTCTTAGAGAGATTTATACGCTCAATTCTCAAGGCCTCTTTCTCGAGAACCAGATGAAAGGCCCTAGGCGTTATACTTCACATTCTAAGATGTTGATAATAAATGGAAAATTGAGTAATATAAAACACCAGATAGACAGCGATTATTCACTTCGACTCTTGGGGGCCTTCCTTTGGTCTACTTATAACCTAATTTTTATGTAATCATGTTAAAATAACTTTTATATTCACATATTATAATGGCACGCTTTACCACTGATAGTATTATGCTTCGATAAATCCAATGATCATTACAATTTTTTACAATAATATTATGTGGACTATAGAGATAGTGAGCGACCCGGAACTATACGTCTGGTTTACCTACCCCCCTTTAAAAAAAATAATCTAAAATCATCAGAAGATGAGAGACATACTAGCAGTTATGCCATCAGATAAATAATGGGTGACTAGACAGGAAATGATGCGGGTAGTGTGTTTAGGCCATTAGAGAAAAATAAATAAATTTTTCGAATTAAAATTTTAACACTCTCAAGTTTTGAAAAACCGCAGTAGCTTTAATTTTATCATCCAGTCAGAGACCTTGAGTTGGTGTTGAGTGTTTCTGTATCTATTTTATTATTACATGTCAATATGACTTTTTTCTTGTTACACTTTACCATGCGATGCTAATTCTGCCATCTGCAAGTGCAAATGGCACGAATACCTTAATTAGAAAGTTCTGCGCAGGCCATGAATATGTATACTCGGTCGCGATCTGTGTCGATATGCGCCCCTTTGTATGGTAGAAGGTTGGTCGAGAATGGAGACAATCCCAAATCTAGAGGTACAGGCAGATCATTTCGCGCAGCTATGCAGAAACGTTTCTCTCAGTATTCGTGTGTGCGGTGACGATTCACGGGAGATACTGTTCTGCTGTCGGTCGTACATAGTTACGGCCCACCGCGAAGGTATGACGGTCTTCGCGCTTAGTGTTTCGGGAGAGAAAATCTCTGGCCGGACACTGAGTGGAGAAGATGATAAGAGATAACCGCCAGAACAGACACTGAACATCCCGATGCTGGCGTGGAGGTTGAGCCGGTCGTATTGGTACTTTTGGCTGTGAGGAGAAGAGGAGGTGGCGATGGATGTGGTGTATGAGAGAAAAGGATATATTCAGGTAAAAAAGAAGACAGGTTTTTAAAATGGTTGTCTAAGAATGATTACCGTGCGAGGTTAGACATTGAACATACATCAATAGTTTATAAGATTTTCATAATATTTGAAGGGGGAGAATTTGAAACAAAGGCAAAGCGTCAAGGTCGAGAACTGGAAGAGGATTCGCCTCGAAGAAAGAGGGCTAAGACGGTCGATTGAAACGACCTCTGTGCCGTGTGGGACTTTGGATCTTCAAGAATTTCTTCCTCCGTTGAGTGCTGGACATTTTTTAAGGAAAGTAATATATATGCTGGTACAAAGGCTCCGTCGGTACTTAGGCTTGTGGAGAGTCGGTAGTCGGTGTGGTATGTCAATAATTTCTGAGAACCAAACATCAGTAAGACAGCAAGGTTGAAGTCTAAGATTCCCTTATAGAGGATTTCTAAAGGTAGATTTGCCCACCTTTGTGTATGCGGATACGCGAAGGTACGTCGATTTCTCTCCTTTTTTTTCTCACCGTCCACGCAAAAAACAAACAACCTGTGTCCTCGGCCTCCAACTCAGGGTTAGAGCACCAAAAGAAGGCTCGGATTCCCTCATAGCGCTGTAGAAAATGGGCAGCGTGAGAGTGACACGTGAGACAGGAAGCTCACCCGTGCGGAGAAGCGCAGATAGAAGGAGGAAACAATTACATCTCTAATTCAAGTGTCTCAAGCAGAACAGTGCTGTGTTATCCTCTATATATAAGCTGTTCAGCTGAGCGAATGCCAAGCATAACGAAAGGGAGAGCGTCAGTTCTCACCAAGTGACTTCGTGGTTATTGGTGTACTGGAGTTGTCAACAGACATGGCTTATAGCTATGACGAGTGGAAAACGCTCCTCACTATTATATGGAATGGTGTTCCTCTTCTTAGAGAAGTGTAGAAGGAAAGTAATGATCGATATGAATCTATATTGTGTTAAATTTAAGCAAATAGATAAGATTAATTTCCACATCCTTTCTCCATAAAAATGGATTTCGAAGGCATGTCCTTTGATCCGTGTATATAATATAGGTAAACGGCATACGCCTACATATGCAGAGATAAAATCCTCATGAAACTAAGAATTAGCTGTAGCTATATGATTACCGACGTTGAGCTAAACAGATGAGCGAGGGATAGCTTCGTATTCCAATCATCATGTGAACTCGAGTCCTATTAATATATAATACGTAAGATGTATTTCTTACTACACGTAAGAGGTGAGTGAGGTGAGAGGTTCCACGATGTTCGATATATATGGACTACGTTCATAAGCGTAAGCACTCAAGGGAGGTAAGAAGTGCCTAGAGGAGCTATTGGTGTGACGTATTATGCTCTTTTGGATCTAAGTTGGCAAGGAAAGGCAGTGCAGAACTACATTAATTAACACTATAAATTGGCAACATCATAAGCATTCGCAGGACATCAATCAAAACGAGCTGTTATCGTTAATTTAGTAAGATGTAAAGCTATCTAATCTAGGTATAGTGAGAAAAACGAAGTGATAGATTAAGTGAAGGTGAATGAAGAGCCTTAACGAAACGAATGCCATGTAACTAAAAGACAAGTATAGAACCTGAGACAACTCGCATATATTAACTAAGAAGTTTCTCTACTCTTCACTATTCAGGGAGTTAAGAGCCTATTCACACAATAGCTATGAGAGCTTAGAGTATCTTTTCAGGCGAAGAATGTATGAATCTATATGGTTGCAATGGAATGTATCAGAGGATAATTAAATTAAGTTGAGGAGAGAGGTGATGGGTGTATTTAAGAAAGGCATAAATTTGATTTGCTCGAAGTGACTGATAGAGCAAAAGTAATGAAAGGAAACGGTGAAAATTGAGTGGTGTGGTGTATCGGTGAAATGTGATGTGTGTGCTGGTGTGGATAAGAATGATGAGAGAGGGGAAGAAGGAGTTGCAATTTACTGTTTGTGAAGGGGACCTGGGTATAATATATAATCCATATTATAGGCTATAAGTTAAGAAATTATTATTGTTAGTGTTGAGATTGAAATATTACTTGTGAAATTCTTATATAAATATTGACATAAATATTTAAAGCTTTGAATATATAAGATATAATAATATATATATATATAGCAATTTTATCATGAGTTGACTGGACTTGTGTAGCACAAGAGCCTAGTGAGTTAGAATTATTGTGCTGTTTGCAGTATTTCTATAAAGAGATTAACCTCAAATACAGGTATTTAAATTTCAGGTTGCGAGGTTGAAAAGGGTCATGAATTAGATGGATGGTTGTGATCTCATGTGATTCCGTTCACACAAATATACACTGATGTTGGTTAACTGGTTTAGGAAGTGCGTTTTTTCTACATGAGTGAGGTACTAATTTTTTTTCCATTTGTGATCGATTGCTGTTATGTAAAGGATCTGGTTGAGTAAGAGTTAACGCACTTACTAAGAAATTTATGTGTATGGTAGTTAGGTCCGTGTACAACAGGATGAAATCTGGTCTGGAGTAGAGAGTCTGAGATTCGATTTCAACAAAATGGTGGAAGGTTTATAATTAGGTTTCCTTGGCTTTTTTCGTGATGGATGTGCGGGTGCAGCAGAAGATGAGCAATCGGTAGAAGTCCCCAGGGATGATTGATATTCTGGTTTGTGTATGGTACAGGTTGATGTAGTGTATAGTAAGATATACTTATATATAAAACCAAAAGGAGTAATCCAATATTCATACCCGAGAATTACTAATTATTTGTTGTGTAGGTTGGATGATATATTGCCCGTGAAAAGATCAAAGGAAATAATAGTTTAAATAGATAAATGAGAATTTTTAACTATGATGGAAACTGTAGAATAAAGGTGTATATATTAAGAATTTTAACTAAAAAATCTTAAAGACCACATAGTTAGACTTTATCGAGGGAGATGTTTAAAGAAAAACACCTCCGGTGAGAGTGGGAACTCCCTAGGGGGCTCTGGGGCGAGACGCGAAGAATAGGTGATTACGAAAAGGAAGTTGTAAGAATTTCACGGACAATGCAGAAGTCTCAGGTTGATTACATAGGTAATCCCAGGATGTGTATTTAAGAGCCGACTCGCCCAACCCCTTACGGACGTAAATACCAGAGTTGAATGTGACTTATCAGTTGTGATGAAACCCTGATCACTCCAAAAATTGGGAAAGAACTGCACTACAATCACTAGAAGTCGATTAAAGAAATTTTCCGCGATGAGAGTGGAAAAGAAGAAGTAAGGAGATGACCCTGTTATATCTATGTAAGAAGTTACGAATGTTTAACAGTGAGTCCGTGGAAGTACAAAAGAGTGTATTGTCTAGAGCGGTTTTAATAGAGAGTTAAAAAAAGGACGCTGTGGTTGAATGTAGGTTGGGATTAAAAAAACGTGTTCGTTTTTTAATTCTTCTTGATTTGAGGCAAAAAAAAAAACATTGTGGGATAGAACATATTTTATTGTTAAAAGAAAAAAGCAAAGGCCTAGATATTTTATGTTTTGTTTGTTGCTTCTCTATTTAAAGATTACTTTCTTTTATATATTTTTTCATTATATATCTCTAAGTCTTTTTATGCGTAATGTGGTATTTGGGAGTCATTTTATAAAAGCAGGAGTAAGATAGGGAATTATAAGGTCTCATCAAAGAAGTCGTTATAGGGGTTTCTGGTTTCTTGTCATTATATATAATAGTAGAGAGTATTAGGTAGCACTCTCTAACTTAGGGGTATGTATTAGGTGGGACTCTACTGTCGAGCATAATTAATTATGCGTTCCATGACAGATTTTCCATACTCTTATGATAAGAATTACTATCTTTGATCACTCAGGTATATAATAAATAAAGGTTTATTTATTATGTTATACTATATATTGTACATATAATATTATTGGTTTTCATTAATTATTATTATGTAATCTCGGATTCGTTTTTTCAGGCGGTTTCCTAAGCTTATATCTTTATATATATTTCATTATGGTCAAATAATATATATAAATACTAGGAAATGCAGATATAATATATATATCGGATATAATTTATTATTCCTGATATAATACTACCCTTAATTATTCACCAGTCCTCCACTAGTTAATTAAGAAAGTTTCAGAATCATATTAGTGTATTTTACAATATCGCGTAATTAATTATACCGCTTTAAGTAGTTAAAACCCTCAATATACTTATTATTATCATATATCCCAATTCGTGAATTTCATAATTATATTCATTCCATTTTTCGGAGTACGGAATAGGGCCTTGGATCCCCAATTTTAATTCCTATCAAAACTCTTTTTAAATCGGGTCCGTAATAAAGAAGACCGCAAACCCGAAATAAATAGAATGTCCCAAATTTTAGGAACTTTGTGCGTAAATGCTGTTTTATGCGCTACTCGAGGAAGAGGAACGTTGCGTAAATAGCGGCGCATGAAGGAAACCGATATCTTTGGGCGTTCGTTTAACAATTCCGAAATAAAAACGTGAAAATCGATGCCGTCTTTTCCGAGTTTTTCGGGCCCTTTTTTCCCTCGATTAAATTTAACAACGCCAAGAACCTTTCGGACAAATCCCGTTGGGTTCCCTCCCCTTTCGTGCCAACGCGTAAAATGCGCGGTTTGTTATCTTTCTTGGTGTTAAATAGAAAACTATAAGATTTATTTTTGGAGTGTTGCTAAACGATGTACGACCGATTTGAGGAGGAGGAGGGAGAGGGAGGATTCACCGCCGGACAACTGGAATTGGTTTTTTTGAGATCGCAAAATCGGGCCACCACGAAAACGGATTTTGTTTTGCCATTTCCTTCGTCCATTTTTTCATTCTCCGATAACGAATGCGTTTTTCATATCACGTGGCCTACGATTATATTTTCTTCCCAAAGCCGTTTTCCTTCTCCTCTTCCGGGCGCTGTGATTAAAACGCCGGTCGCAACACGAGGCCAATCCTGCCCTGTAAGGAACGCTTTCCTCTTGAACTCTCGAAGAATTTTCCATTTTGGTTTATTCGTAAATAATAACCAATGATTTAAATTTCGATATTTCCTTCTTTCTTTATCGTGTGGGCGGCTTCGTTATTATCTTCCAGGTAAATGTTGAGGTTTTTTCTTGAAAAAGCTCCGCAAACCTTCTGGCGGCGGTTTCCGCGGTCGAAAGGTAACGCGGCAGCGGATTCTTCGAAACTCTCTTCTACTTTTTCTTATTCGCGCTTTTCTGTTTTTCGCCACGGTATTGGCGGTCAAATCGGGAATTTCCTATACGCGATGGCGAATAATCCCGCCCGTCGCGCCTTCGTCCTTCGATTTGCAAAAAAAGCTCGAAACTTTCTCCGAACTGAAATTTAGCCGGTACTTGCCTCTCGCAATTGCCAGATCCGCATAATTCAATTTCCGCAGAGCGGCCCTTCCAAATAGCGTCCCCCGTGTCGAATAAAACTACTTTTTTTCCGAAAACATGAAACTGCGCGAAAGGAGAACCCTCAAGTGGAGAGTCGAATTAGGAAAAGCCTCTTCTCCTACAATGGCCTCCCGGAATGGAAGGAAATAGGTTTTCCCTTACCACCGGTGGCTTCGATCTTTTTTTAATTTCGGCCGTTATCATGTTTAACAAATTTTATATTTTAAAGTTTTAAAAATCCTTTAATTTAAAAAAATTTATTTTATTTATTTTTTTTATTATAGTTTTTATTTAATAAACTTACGAGAATAGCAACCCGCCCCACGAATGGATATATTTAACCAATTAAGACGATTTCTTGCGAGATAACCGGAAAACTTAATTCGTTAACTCATACATAAAGGGACGGGATGAGAAACGTCCGTTAACAAATGATTTCTCGACCCCCGAGCGTATTATCTAATTTTATATATTTTTAATGTAGCCTCTCATATCTGCCAAGTCTTAGCATTATTGTTGGGAATAACGATTTTTTAAAAATTTTAAAATAGTTTTTTTTTACGTGTTTTTTGAAGAAAAGTTAAAAATCGTTAGTTAGTTTATTGAAATAACTAGCTCATTAATAGAAATAACGAGTTCATTTATAGAAATAACTGAAAATATGTTTTAATTTTTTTATACTATGAATATTAAACATGCCATTTTTCGTGCCCTTTTTCACGACCCTTTTTCATCCTCACTCTTTTCGGGCGGTTTTCCGCCAGTAAAACTACTGCGAACGTAGCGAGCGCCAGCTAGTGGAGTGAGTACCATCGGCCCAATTATTGCCCTATTTTACAGTTGCTAATTATCGGTAAATAAAGCATCCCCCTGTTCCTGGCCATAATATTCTCCAATTTCATAATTACCTATTTTGGGCAGTTTTTCTGCCGGTAAAACCACGGCGAACGTAGCGTGCGCCAGCGAGCGAAGTTAGTTCACCGGCATTATCATTGCCCTACTTTGTTGCCCTTTTTTCATTCAGCACGCGCTCGAAGGCAAGCCCTAACGCTTGCGTTAGGGAGGAGCGTTAACATCGCTGCTTGTTACAATTAATAAATATTTTGCTTATAATCTATGCCTATATACATAGACCATTCGTTTTAATCGCGAATAAAAATAGTAACGTTTCACGGGGATCGAGAAGATCTTCGAAGGAAATTCACCGAGGTCGGGTTCCCTCGAGGCCATCACTAGCTTATAGTGTCGTTTCTAGAGGGTAAGGAAATTGACTATAACGAACTTTCGTAGATAACTAATGTATCTCGAAGGTATAATCGAAAATCCCCGAAAAATAAGTCCAAAAAAATTATCAAAGTAAAATTTTTTACGGCGTTTTTGAATTAGATCATCGAGTTATCTAACGTTCCAACGTAACGACACTCTACGGATTATTATTGCGCTTGACGATGGTTTAAGCCAAATTAAAGGGTTTCAGAACGCGTCTAATAAGAAACGCGTAATTTAACATCCGAGATTTAGCGATCCGCTATTTTCACAACCCCTATTTCGACCATTTCGTTTCCTAGAAACCGTAGGTACTGAGTTGCGAGCGTCATTAAGGCAGTCAAAATCGGAAAGCTTAGGGATAACGCCATTTTACAGAATATTCTTTCCACAGCGGGAAGCGGTTTTTTGAATAGTTGCAACCATCGTTTAATTTCTAGGCCTTTACGAAAAAAGCGGTAATAAAGACACGATTTTTAATTTAAAAAAAACGTAAAACAAATAAAACGAATGTTTTTAAATCATTTTTATTATATTAAATTTTTATAATATTGTCACAACAGTAATAGGACATTTAAAAAAATAATTAAACAATTAGTAATGTGAAACAAATTATTATGAATCAGTTACGGGAGTAGGCTCTAACAATTTTTTAAAGTCCTCCTTCCACCCTAGCATTTCGGCTATTTTTTCGCAGCTTTCGTCGCAGTTATCGATGAGGCAAAAATCGATTTTTCGCATTTTCGATTCTTCGAGCTTTTCCTCTCGATTAATTAAAAGCTGAGGGCAAGAGTCAGGCACGTTAAGAACCAAAGACGCGAAAGGATTACCGAATAAAACGGTTCCTATTATTATTAGTAAATCGCATTTCTTAAAATCTTCGACGTATTGGGATTTTTTTTGGGGTGAAACAGGAAAGTCGCAAAATAGGGCGTACGGTTTTACCATAGTATTTGGACAATCGAAACACTCTGGGATAACATCTTTGGAAATTTGCTCACCCATCCATTCTCGCGTATATTCTTTTTGGCAGGAAAGGCAATGGTTCCTTCGAAACGAACCGTGGTATTCTACGACTTTTTCTAATGGGATTCCGGTTAACGCATCCAACGTATCCACATTAAGCGTGTAATGTCGTAATAGAACTCCTTTATCGTGAAGCAGCTTAAAAAAGTAGTGAGCTGGTGTAGGTTTGAATTCGGACGGAAAAATCGCTTTTATCCTTTCATAAAAAGCTTTCGAATTAAATGTTTTAGAATGGATTTTAACGTGATCTTTCAATTCTTTGTCCTCGTCGTTTTTCTCTATATTTTGGAATGTCTCTTTGATCGGAAACAGACGGTCAAGAATTTCCCCACAAGGAGATATCCCGCGACCGGCTACCGTGATTACGTTTTTACATTTTCCATCTTTAATAAGGGAAACCACGTCGTCGAGTGTGGTCACGGAGAGGGGGACTCTCGGAGGTTTTTCCTCTGATGGCGCGTTGTTCGTTGGAGGCGCGATTTCTTCAGACATGTCTGCTTCTGAGGTCGAGAATGATTGTGACGAGTCCGGTAGTTGCTTATATTTAGCGAGATAGCAGATTAATGATTTTTATTTATTAATTAAGGCATTATTATAAAATAAAAATTCAATCCACATTTAATTTACGGTTCATCATCGTTTCGAATAATATTCACGACGCATATTTTTATTTTATTTTTGACATTATATTGGAGACGTATCCTGGTTTCATTATTACCATTATCGTTATTTAGATTTTGGATGAAAAAAGAAATAATAATAAACTATTTTTGAAAATTTTATTTAATTACTTTTGTTTACGCTTTTTTTCTAAAAAAAATTATCGCAAAAGTTATCGTAACGCGAAGAGAGTTCGATTTGGCTATTGAAGTTGTTACTCGTCTCATTCACATCTGGATGATTATATATACGTTCATGCTGAATATTTGAATCCGAATCTTCTGTCTCCGTCGACTCGTCTTCGTCATTAATGTGCAATGTAGCAAAAAGGTTACATAGATCACAAATTTGGCTATTGAAGTTGTATAGAAACACTTTTGTACTTAATAATGGTATCGATTGATGCTCTTCTTTCGCTCGTCGACTTCTTTCGATTTTACTTCTCGTTTGTCCGAATAATGGTTCGGTCTGGCATCGCAACGAATAAAAAAGGAGTAAGGGAGAAGGCCCGACCAAAAGCTCGACCCATACTCTTCTTTTGATCGTTACTAATATAATATAATCCGTATCGTTACCGAAGTGGCGAAGAAAGGTGAATGGAAAGGTTATCGAAATGCGCCCGTTTAAGAATTCGTCCTTTATCTTCAATAGTCGGTCGTCGCGTTGAGTTTGAGTGAGAAGGCAAAGAAAATTTTCAACTTCTCCGGTTTGAAAACAATTTTATTTAACGACTTTTGTTAACGCTTTTTTTCTAAAAAAATTATCGCAAAAGTTATCGTAACGCGAAGAGAGTTCGATTTGGCTATTGAAGTTGTTACTCGTCTCATTCACATCTGGATGATTATATATACGTTCATGCTGAATATTTGAATCCGAATCTTCTGTCTCCGTCGACTCGTCTTCGTCATTAATGTGCAATGTAGCAAAAAGGTTATACATAGATCACCAATTTGGCTATTCAAGTTGTATGGAAACACTTTTGTATTTAATAATGGTATCGATTGATGCTCTTCTTTCGCTTGTTGACTCTTTTCGATTTTACTTCTCGTTTGTCCGAATAATGGTTCGGTCTGGCATCGCAACGAATAAAAAAAGGAGTAAGGGAGAAGGCCCGACCAAAAGCTCGACCCATACTCTTCTTTTGATCGTCACTAATATAATATAATACGTATTGTTACCGAAGTGGTGAAGAAAGGTGAACGGAAAGGTTATCGAAATGCGAAGATGTTTCCCGTTTAAGAATTCGTCCTTTATCTTCAATAGTCGGTCGTCGCGTTGAGTTTGAGTGAGAAGGCAAAGAAAATTTTCAACTTCTCCGGCCGTCGAGTTTTCGTCGTCAATTTTTATCGATGGTAACCCCAGAAAAGAAGAAATCACTAAATACCACGCATATCTCGTTTATTTTTAGAACTTCAAAATATTTGTTTTAATTCAGATTTTGGACCGACTTTATTTAGTGTTGAGAAATCTTTTTTAGATAATAACAGTGTCGGTTGTTGCTCTTTATCGGGTTGTGATTAATAAAGTATAATCTTCATCGTTAGCGAATTAGCGGTAGGTAGAGTTTTAACAAATACAAGCAACGATGCTACGCATCTCTTGCTCCTAGCGGAGCAATCTTGTTCGCTGAGCGCGGGCAAGCCCGCGCATTGGCGCCTAGGCTATTTAAACATCTGTTTTTTGGTCGTAAAGACCACCGCACAAAGTGGAGACAAAGTCGGCTCGCGAAAATGGCAGGTTTAAAATTAATAGGATATAGATTATGCGTCCGAAGAAGAAATAAATACACGTTCGGTTCCTAGACCACCCTAAGGAAAATATGATTGACGAGTTTTTCTTGAATTAATTTTTATTCTGTCACACTAGGAGAAAGATAGAGAGAGAGAACGCGATATATTTCTCCTCACCGCCGTATATATTGATATCGACGAACTCTTGAAATGATTTTTTCATTTGTATCTACTTCTAGTAAATTTCATCCTAAGAAAAATATTGAAATTTTTTCCCCAAAATATGAAGTTTGTTTGCCTCGCGAAGAAAAAAAAAATCTGCAAAAACCAAAAATAATGGGGCTTAATTGATAAATTATTTTCAACACCGAATGAACCGTTAACCGCCAATGTAATTATTTCTTTTTTTTTATTTTCGCGATTTCAAAAACTTTATAAATATATAATAGCGGTCTCTTCGTGGGTCATCTTTCTTGATAAATCCATTTCATTTACACCAAAATACGGATGGGTCATTTCTGGGCGTGTCTTCGGAGGAAGATCTGCTCGATATTTTTTTTTATTTTTAATCGTGTATTCATTTTTTTAACTGCAAAAATAAAGATTTGAAAAATATATTTATTATTACCCATTTTTATTTGCTAATAATTTTAGCAAATATTGTTAAGAAACTACGTACGTAAATCGAGAAATCTTTTTATTCGTATAGTGAAAAGTTAATGGTTTTCGAGTAAAGATTTATTTATAAATCGTCAGTCAACCGAACGGCGTTCTATCCCTCCTTGGAATTTATAGGGGCGCGGGTCTTCTGTATAACGAACGTGTAACGCTTACGTGCGAACGATATACGTTTTGTTGAAAATATATTTATTTCGCAAACTTATATTAGTGAAAAAAATATATTTATTTTACAAACTTATATTAGTGAAAAAAATGAAAACGAATTTATATTTTTATTGCGTATATAAATAAAAAAATTAACCGTTAATAAAATTTGAAATTAAAAAATTAAACACAAATGCGAATAAATGAGCTAAAAAATTAAAAAAGATCAAATTTCCTTGAACGAAGGAAGAGGAGTTCAATGGCGCAAAAGTTGTTGCTTAGCGAGTAAAGTTTTATAAAAGGTCGAGTCTTTATGACCATCGGTGTCTTTTATTATTCCTTTTAGTTTGTCTTCGGGGATGGGTAGCTCTCGATCGTACAGGGGTTTGAGTTTCCGGTTTTTAAAAAAATGACACATGAGAGGCCCTTGAGCGTCGTAAGTTGTTTTGAAAAAAACCCCGACCGGAAATTCGCGACGTACTTGAATTTCTTTCACGTTTTGGATCTCCAGTCGATTATTTTCCAGGAGTCTTCTAAAGCTCTCGTAGTCGGTGGAGGAATTATTCGCGAGTCGCCTCCAGTCGTAGAAGTCGCCGTGCTTCATCTCGCGTAACTCGCTTAGGATCCCAATTTCGTCATTAGCGATTATACACATCCATTTTTCGGGAGTCTCGATGGGGCCCTGTTTCAATTTCAGCTCGACCAAGCTCTGTAAATCGGGCCGTATAAAGAGACCGACGCCCGGAACGATATGATTTCCTAGTAAGAATTTATGCGTGATGCGGTTTACCCCTTTAATCGCGAAGAGGTCGTGTGCATACGACGCGATGAGGATACCGATATCTTCGGGGTCGTTCAGAAATTCCGAATAAAACGTGAAATCGATACCGCGTTTCGAGTTTCGGGCTTTTTCCTCGATAAATTTTCGTACGCAGGAAATTTTTTCGGACAAATCGTCGGTTCCCTCACCCTCGTGCCACACGTAGAAACGCGCGGTATCGTCCTTCTTCGTGTAAATAGAAAAACTATAAAGATTTATTTTCGGCGTGTTGCTAAACGAACGAGTCGACGATGACGATGAAGTTTCACCCGCCGGACACCCGATCGGTTTTTGAGATCGCAAATCGGCCACCACGATCGAATCTTCGTGTTTGCTAGCCATTTCCTCGTCCATTTTTTTTACTTTCAATAACGAGTGCGTATCATTCACGTGCCTACGATACCTTTCTTCCAAAGCCGCTCTATTCGAGCCTTCGGCTGTGATAAACGCGTCGCATAAGAGGCACCTACCGTAAGGAGGTTTTTTGTTCCTCGAGGTGGATTTCCTTTCATTCGCGTAATCCCGTAGCGATGATTTTATTCTAGATATTTCTTCCATTTCTTTATCGTCGATGGCGGCCGTTACGGGTTTATCCGTGATATTGAGAGTTCTCTTGAAAAAGCTCCCGCACACTCTCTTTTGGCGAGCCGCGTCGAGGTAAAACGCGGCTGCGGCCGCGGTGGCGGCTGATTCTTTCCAAGCTCTCTTTCTTCTTCTTATTCCTTTTTTAATTCGGTTTTTGGCCACGTATTGCGGCAAATCGGGAATTTGTATACGCGACGCGATAAATTCTCGTCGTAGCGCATCGTCCTCGATTTGCTGAAAACCTTCGAAACTTTCTCGAACGGAATTCGCCGGTACGGTTTCTCGGCAGTGGAGATCGCAATTCACTTCGCAGAGTGGCCCCACATTCAGCGTTCCAACCTTTTTTTTAACAGTAAGCTCAGAAGACTCGCGAAGAACTCCCACTTGAAAGCCGACATTTGGAGGATATTGTACGCGGGAAATGGTGTCAATCATTTCTGAATTTAAATTAGGGCTGAGAAGCAAATGATAATTTTTGTTTTTTAAATTATTTTATTTTTATATATTCGTTATATTAATTTTTATTTATTTTTCTTCGTTATTTAAAGAAAAATCGGAAAATAAACAACCTTACTTTAAAAATATAATATATTTTTATTGACTTTCATTACTCACCGAGAAGTTAAAATGAGTAACCATTAACGAAAAATTTTTCGTAATCATCATCTTCCGATAAGTAACACAAGTTATGAATTATTTATTCGTGCAAACCTGACAGCCTACCTATGATAGATATAGTGAGGCGTTTAGACACTATACCAATTACCGTTTTTAAGTCCTCACGAGATTATATTATACACAACGACTCGATTTTCAGAGTGAGGTTTTGTATCGTGTTACAGTGGCTTTATTCTATCCAGAAATGATTAAATTAAATTCAGTAGAGGGGTGTTCCAGTAAAATTAATTTACTATTCATATAAGCATCTCACTCTTTTTATATATATAATATAAATAATTAATTTGATTATGATAGAAAGTAAATGTAATTTAAAAAATGAAAGATTAATAAATTATATAAATATAAAATATATTAATATATATAAAAGATTATTACCATATTAAATAGCCATTATCGAATAACTCATGTACGATACACATAGAGATAATGACGACCGCATGAGTTTAATCTATATTAATTATCTGTTTAAAATTCTTAGGATGTCTCATGGAACTATTAAATATTCGAGCGAGAGCCTCTAGATCGAGATTTACCATCTTCACCTATAATAAATGTGCATTAGCTCGAGAGAATTATCATTCAGAGATTATTCGATAAAGAAAAATGCGCGGCAGGAGGGAGATGTTTCGAATCGAGATCGCGAAAAAATTTATATAATCGTTGAGCAGCGAAGGGATAATAATGGTTAAAGACTTATAGATTCGCACTGGACATGACAGTTGCGGTCAAAATGTTCTGTAGAAATACTCACACTCTTCCGTCAATCTTTTTTATTACTTTCTGAGATATGGCTGCAGGTTTGTAGAAGGATGGGAAGGTCATAAGTCCTTAGATCAATATCTCCGAGATTTACGATAACTCCCTCCTCGTCACTCTGAGTTACCGTGGAAAATTGTTTCTAGATTACATCTTCCTAAAGAATAGTTCGACAACAGCTTTCTGTTTTGTGCTACGTATACTAATTGTAATATCAGGCATATATACGACGTGGATAAGACAAGTATTTCGAAAAAACTCTAAATATTGCCAGTTTATTTGCTCTAATCTAAGTATTGGTTAAAATACTCATCAATATCGCTATTGTTATGTGATATTTGTGAACTTGGGACATATGTATAAGCTCACTGGATCCATCTATTGAGAAGGTTTTGGGATAAATTCGGCAAAACTCATATTTTAAAAAGCTGTGGGATTTTTTGGAATGATTGCAACGTTGCCTGAAGACCTAATTTATACAATATTCCATAACACAATCTCTACATTTTAGTGCTTGTGTTCCATTTATTAAATCGTGTGCATTTAGCGATTCTCCAGAAAGAGCAATATTTAGAGAATCTTTCCTTTGTTATAATGAAAAACCACTATATCATTTTTATAAAACCCAAAACATTATTATTTTGAAATATTTCCAAAATCTATTAAATTGTGCTCTAGGTGCAAAAAGGTATTGCCCCGGAAAAATACAAAATATTCCATTTCTTATGGCTTTAAAATAAACCGTTGAGGTATATTTTTTGGATGGTTCTTGGATTACTATTTTGAAGTTGTTTTGACTTCATCAGAAAGACTATTGCTAAGTTTTTTCGCTTCCGCTCCAACGATCAGGCCAGCACCACACTCGCACAGATTTAAGAAAGGAAATAATTAATAATCATGAGAAACACTCTTCTCCTAGAAGTTTGACTAAATTTTTGCTTAAGTTGACGAATAATAATTTTAACAAATCATTATATCAGAATGGTAATGCATATGGCTTTCGCTAAGCGACCTTAATTTTTTATTTATGGAAGCTTTCATGTGCGCAAACCAATATTTTTAGCATACGGAATGTAAGTGTCATATTCGATCTGAGAGTCTGTATTTTGCATTTAGCTGACAAATTTGTTGATTTTTCTTTGTTAGAAAGTCAGTGGTTTTCAACTTAATCCGTCAAGTCTGGTCACAACACCTCTAGAGTAATTCCATAAGTATTCGCCGAGAAAGTACTGACACGCCTTTGTTAGACTCTCTATAACATAAGAAAGATCTTACCATTTTAAATCAGAATTCTGCTATACATTCTATTATAATGATTTGGCACAAATTTTACTTTTCATGAATCAACAGCTGGTCTAATCTGATGGAGCATTATCCCAGGAATTAGCATCGTTGATAATAGATTAATATATATAACTATCGTAGAGTGAAACATAACTATAATAATTCTCGCAGATTTTAACCAATTTGGGTATAAAAATCTTCTTGGATACAGCAACCATAAGAAATGATTAATAAAACATAAAATTTACAAATTCATTTTAATCACCATCTTTCATCTATCCGCGTCACTCCTGAGGGGAATATGCATGCGTCTCACCGGACCAAAATATGTGATATGACATCGCGTCAACACAGTTTGAGTACAACCACTTGTTTATTTAGTGATCCAGTCCGCAGAATAATATATTACGGTGAAGAGTAAGGGAGAAACCTAGTAGAGAGCCCAACTACGAGGCACACCACTCACTACTCTATATAGATGTAAACTGCCTTATTATTAGCCATCTTTTGACGCGCCAAGCTATTCCGTTAATTTATATTTTATTTTTTTTTGAGGTTTTTTTCCGGGAAAAAAACTCGCTTAATGAACAATATAAATTTATATATTTTCATACCATCTTCACCTAGCAAGTTAAGATGAGTAACTGATTATATTATATCGTGCCTCGGTGAAACCGTAGAGGGGTATATATATTAAATATTTTATTTTAGAACTCAGTTAAATTATTATAAAAGTTGATGGCAAAAATTACTATAGTTCAATACTAAAATAATTATTTGATGAAAAATATTTAGTTATCGTATGCGTTAGTTTTTATTAATATATAAATTTATTGTTATTAGTTGCTCTAAAAATATTATTTCTCATTTATCAAATATACTGATTTAAGGGAGACTAAAATATTAAAAAATAATAAATTAAATATAATACAAGCCTTTGGCTTGCTCCTAACGTAGCATATTATTCGCCTTGAAGTGCGTTGCTAATATAGCTATTATCATGGTTACTAGGTGTACCTGACTCTAGGAAGAACTGCATGTCCGGCGGTACTGAAATAAAAATATATCAAAGAACTTTAAATATTAATGGAAAATGTATATTATCAAAGATTTAATATTCCCTACGTTTTAGAACTACTATGTTTCTTGCTCAGTATTTTTACTGTTTTTGTATTTCCTTGCTCTCCACGTATAAGCTAACTCTTTGCCCAAAAGTCGTTATTTTGTGCCCGATCGAAGCGAAATGTGGGGACGTAAAGAGTTTGCTTTTTATACGTCGATATATGCATATATCTTAGGAAAAGAAATTAGATAGTCCAGGGTTAGCGAACAGAATAACTACCTTAATTAATATATCTATTTGACGGAATGTTCCGAACTATCTTCCTCCAAAACTCTGATATCACGACATCATCACTTTAGTGCGCCTGATTCACCTTTGCGTCTTTTTCCCCCTCAAATAAATAACGAATATCGCGGTAGCTTATTCCGCATTAAATTTCCTAGTGAGAGCGAGTCGTAATCCCTCGAGAGTGCGACATACAACTCGAGGCCGGGACTCTATGACCTAATAATCGGCGTCAACTATTAAACCCTAGAAGATACTAAATGAAATGCTATAGCATTGGGCAAATACCAAAACGCTCCGAACGCATCAAAAACGGCGATAATTTTTAGGGATAACTATCGTTTAAGCCGTATTAATTATTATTATAAAGTGTTCTCTCCTAATAATTCTCAAGCAAGCTTTTAGTTTCCAAAAATTCAATTTTTCCCCACCTTAGTATGTAATGCTCAGGTTCACAACCTTACAAAACGGCAGAGGAAAGCTTTAACTATTGCAAACTATTATTTACGCTTAAAGACGTTTTAGCGTAAAAATTGGATTCTAAACGCGTTGGGTGATTTATTTTGGGCTTTTACGAAACGTCACTATATGACGAGGACGTTTCCGGTCGTGCAATATTTTTTATTATTTTTTGTAATTTAGCTACCTCTAAAAATTAATTTATCGAAGAAAATGGATTAAGGGAGACTAAACTATAGTGAGTTTAATGTTAAATATATATATAGTATAGATCATGATAATAATTTCTGAATTTTAAGAAATTAAGAAGAAGAAAAAAAAATATCGAATATGTGAATACTTATTATTGCATTTGGAACCTCAGATCTTCATTATTCGCAATTCGTTTTGGTTCTCTTCTCGAAAGTGAACTCAAATCAGGACCCGAGAAGCTTATTTTCACCCATCTCCCGAAAGTAGAGAGTACGTTTATTTCGTGGCCCCGAGTGAACCGTACGGAGGGTACCTTTTAATTTTTTTACGGTAATCTTTAAATAACAAATCGCTCACAGCCTATAGGAAATGGGGGTCGTGCGTAGTTTTTATAATAATTTTTGTTTATTATATCTAAAAATTATTTTTCATAGAAAACTGAATTTAAGGGAGACTAACTTAAAAAAATAATAATAATATATATAGCCACTCGCCCTCGAAAAAAAACTGCTTAAGACGAAAAATTTATTTTGCACCATATCCCGAGAAGTAAAAAGTTACGTTATTTTGTCCCCCGATCGATGTCGTAAGTTGGGGACCTTTAAAGATTTTCTTTTACGGTCCGATATTTATATTAAGAATGATATTCACGTATTCACATTCATTAATTGTTTATTTTTGTCTATGTTCTTAATTTGTTTCCTAATTTTCATCATAACTTTACCGTGAACTTGTCCGTTTTTTTTCCTCAAAATACGATAGTGACGTTTCGTAATTACCGAGACGATCCTCGAAGGGGATCAATCGAGGCCGGGTTTCCTCTACGGCGTCACTATAATATAATGACGTTTCTCGATTACCATAAAAACGACCTCGATCGATCAAACGGCGATATTTTCAGGGATGAACTATCGTTAAGCGTATTAATTATTATTATAGTGACGTTTATTCTGTACCGTTTATAAGTCGAAGGTATAAGTTAAAATTTGAAAAAAAAAAAATTCAATTTTTCCCGAGTTCGACTTTTTGGTGATCGATTTTGATTATACCTTTTGAGTTATAAACTGTTCCGATGAAACGTCACTATTGAAACTATTATTACGCTTAACGACGTTTTAAGCGTAAAAAATGGATTCTAAACGCGTTGAGTGATTTATTTTGGGCTTTTACGAAACGTCACTATACGACGAGAACGTTTCCGAGGTAAATGGGCGTCGTGCAATATTTTTTATTATTTTTTTAATTTAGTTACCTCTAAAAATTATTTATCGAAGAAAATGGAATTTAAGGGAGACTAAACTATAAAAAAAATTAATTAAATAAATATAGATTGATCATGATAATAATTAAGAATTTAAGAAAAATTAAGAAAGAAGAAAAAAATAAATACTCATTTGTTGCTAAATTATTATTAGCAATTTTTTACAAGGTTTAGATTCCGTAAATTTTTTTTTTTTTTGGTTTATCTCGGGAAAAAAACTCGCTTAAAGGAACAAAAAATTTATTTTTCACCATCTCCCGAAAAGTAGAGAGTAACGTTATTTCGTGCTCCGAGTGAACCGTAGGAGGGTACCTTTAATTATTCGTTTGTTCTTAAAGTGTAAAAAAATCGCTCAAAGCCTATAGGGAATGGGGGTCGTGCGTAGTTTTTTATAATTAATTTTTGTTTTAGTTACGCTTTAAAAATTATTTTTCATAGAAAACTGAATTTAAGGGAGACTAAATTTAAAAAAATAATAATAATATATATAGAAGCACACTCGCCCTCGAAAAAAACTCGCTTAAGGAAACGAAACATTTATTTTGCAACATCTCCCGAGAATTAATAAAAATTTACGTTATTTTGTGGCCGATCGAAGCGTAAGTGGGGACCTTTAAGATTTCTTTACGTCGATATTTTTATTAAGAAGATATTCAGGTTTTCACATATCATTAATTGTTTATTTTTTCTATGTTCTGTTCTTAAATTTTCTTAATTTTATCTCGACTTTTTCTGTGAACTTTTCGTTTTTTTCCTCAAAATACGATAGTGACGTTCCGTAATTACAGACGATCCTCGTAGGGGTTCAATCGAGGCCGGGTTTCCTCTACGGCGTCAATATAGAATCACTCTCTAACGAACGTTATCTTCGATTAATACAATATAAACAGACCTCGATGTATACAAGACGGCAGAGTATTTTCCATGGGATGAACTATCCGATTTGAGCGCCAGCCGAAGTGATTATTATATTATACGTGCCAGTCTTATATTGTACCATTTATAGGTCCGAAGGTAAATAACCATGCCAGTTCAAAATTTCAAAAAAAAAATTTCAAATTTTTTCCCGAGGATCGACTTTTTCGAAGAATAGACTTTCTGATTTAGACTTTTGAGTTATAAAACGGGTCGCATGAAAACGTCCACTATTGCCATTGTAACTATCATTTCAACGGCGCTTAACGGAGTCTTCTATAGTGCTATGCGGAGACGTACAATATCTGGAATTCTACAATCCGCCCTGTAGATGATTGTTTTCGTGGCCTTGCTTTACGAAACGTCACTATATGACGAGAACTGTTTCCCGCAAGGTAAATGGCGGACATTGTTCTGCTCCTTCAGTACATTCGTTTTATTACTCGTGATTCTCTTTCATATTCAGTCCTCTTCTCAAATCTTCGGTTATTCTCGACAGAAAATGGAAATTTAAGGGCCCAGACAACCTGAAGATCAGGTAAATTAATTCCCAAGCACGCTCTAGACTACAATATAGTATAGATCATCTGAGATATAACATATCCGTTTAAGCAATTATGCAGCCGAAAGCATTAAAATTAAAGTATAGATAAAGTTTTAGCAAATATATCCTCAATTCCTCACTCATGGTCACTGACCATAATTAGGTACCATCTCAACATACTTTTCATTTATCTCGTCATTTCGGGCATCTTTCCATCTAGTCGTCTTAGCATTCGCTCAATTAATTTATTCTTTATCTGAGGTTTACTTCGTCGCGGAAAATAACATAACTCGATTTAAGAGAACGCCAACATTTATCTATATTTTTCCACATCTCCCCGAAAAGTAGAGAGTACGTTATTTCAGTGCCCGAGTTTTCCTTTTTCCGGTAGCTTTATTATTTTTTTACGTTATTTTTTAAAGTGTAGCAATATAACTACCGTGCTTATACATTAAAATGTCTTCTCTCAACTAGGATGGGGTCGTGCGTAGCTTTTTGATAATGTTATTTTTGTTTATGTTACCTCTAAAATTATTATTTTCATTGAAACGGAATTTAAAGGGGTCATAGCAATGTTCCGCATAAAAAAGAAAAATTGTAATTCCATAGTATATAAGCACCTCCGCCCTCGAAAAAAAAAGCTCGCTTCAATGGGAGAACAGACGAATAAAATGTGTAAATCTTTTGTACGAATCATTACTTACCTCCTAGTAATAGTTCACAGTATTACGATATTTATTGAGTGTCTCTCACTCACCCGATCGAAGCGATATAGTAGGGGAAAGCCTTTAAGATTTCTTAACGTCAATATTTATAGTTAGGAATTTGATATTACAGCAATAACAGTATTAACAGCGGTAAACATACATTTCCCTAATCTTGATTTTGATTATGATTCTTTCTCTAAGTCGCACTCATACTTGTGTACTCTTTATAAGATCCCTTTTTTTATCATTGATGAGATAACCATCATGACTTTATCTGTGAACTTTTCGTTTTTTTCCCTCAAAAATACGGATTGTGAGTTTCGAAAAATTAACCGAAGAACGGAATCCTTCGTAGTGTTGTTCAAGCTCGAGGCCCCAGGGTTTCCTACCTGCCATTCAGCCGGTCACTATATATATGACGTTTCCTACGATTACCTTTAATCACTACTACGACCACGCTCCGCTAACGGCAACTAAAAATCCGGCGCATTAATCAATTTCAGGATGAATCCTATGCCGTTTAGCCTTCGCTATATTAATTATTATCACAACACAGTTGAGCCCGCGTATTCTAATTCTGTACCTAAATATTTAAGTACTTATAGGCTCGAGAAGGAACTACATAGTTTAGTCTTCTAAAAAAAAGTTCTTGCTCAACTTATTTCCCCGAGGTCGACTCATCTAACATATTATCTTTCTACATGCTGGAGAGTCAAGAATGTTTGCTATTTAAAGCACTCCTCATCATTAGAGAGCGCTATTTTAAAAACGGGTACCCGATGAATCACCGATCTCACTTTTATTCTGAGACGTTATATTCTTTTATCGCTTAGAAACCCCGCACGTTTCTTAAGCCGTTAAAAAATGGATTCTAAATTCGCCTTGTGTAAGTTACAGTGTGATTCTATTTGGGTTTTCTTTTACAGAAAACTATGCGTCAACCTATCCAGAACGAAGAAACGTATTCCCGATGGTACAATGGTGCTCCCAGTCCCGGAGTGTAAATATTTTTATTATTTTCTTTTCTACGGCAAAAAAATTTATTAAAACTCTGCATCATCTTTTCATTTTTCATCAGACAGAATCAATGCGCAACATTTACAGGGAGAGAGCCCTAAAACTAAATAATCAAAAAAATTAATGTAATAAATTATAGTATAGGAATCATTGATAAATAATTAAGCCAGCATATTCAGTAGATAAATAAGTGTAGAACGACGAAAAAATAAATATCCAATATGTGAATAGACTCACCACTCATTTACTAGCAATTCTTTACCCATCCACTCCCTCTCCAGATCTTAGATCTCTCCCGATAATTATTTTTTCTCTATTTCTGGAGACTATTTCCCATTTTGCCTGGGAATACCAATCTCGCGCACTCTAAGGAACAAAAATTTCTATTTTTCCACCCATCTCCCGAAGTAGAGAGTAACCGTTATTTCGTGGCCCCGAGTGGAACCTAACGGAAGGGTAACTTTAATTATTTTTTTACGTTTTTTTAAAAGTGTAAGCAAAAATGCTCAACACGACCTAATAGGAAATCGGGGGTCCGTGCGTAGTTTTTTATATTTACATTTTTGTTGTTGTTAAATTTACTTATACTAATTTATTTTCTCATTGAAACCTCATGAAACTTCAGCTTACTACAACAATATTTAATACTATACCAAATAGCAAACATAATTAAAGCTGAACAACTCGAGCCTTCCGAGCAAAAAAACAAGAGAGACACTCTCGAGCCTTAAACGAGCGAAAACCCGAACTAAGAAGTTTATACTTTCTACGCTACGCATTACTTACGATGTAAGCTCACATAAAGTTACGTTAAATTCCAATCACCTTAGTTGCCGACAAGCCGATCGAAAGCGTACGTGGGGACTTTAAGAATCTTCTTTTACGTCAAATATTTATATTAGGAAGTTGATATTGCCAGGTATTACATATCAATTAATTGTTTAATTTTTTTTCTATGTTCTGTTCTTAATTTCTGTCCTAATTTTCATCAATCATATCTTTATCCGTGAACCTTTCGTTTTTTTTTCCTCAAATAGAAATAAGTGACGTTTTCGTAATTACCGAAGACGATCCTGTAGGGGTTCAAATCGGGTCTCGGGTATATTTCCTCTTACACGACAACGCTTCACTATCGGCTCAATACGCACGTCACTTATACTTTTTGATTCTCAATTCTAAGAAGCCCTACCACCAAACATGACGATCTTCCTCCCGATACATTAATACACGACCTCTGCATCGAAACTAATCAACCCTCGGCATATCATTGTCTCTCCAGGCGTATGTAAAACTAATTCGTTAAGCGTATTAATTATAATTATAGTGCCGTTTTAATTCTGTACCGTTTATTTAAAGGTCGAAGTAATTACTATCGCTAAATTTCACAGACACACACATTAGATATTTGTAATCCATATATATTACATGCCTAAACTACTCACGAGGTTCGCTTTTGGATGAAATTATTTCGAATCTTTCTCCTCATTTTGTAATCAAGACCGTTCTTCATTGGAATGTTATGTTAATCGAAGTGTTCCGAATTAGAAAAACGTCCAAGCACTTTGATAGGAATACCTCAAAATCACTAAATTCTCTAACGCCTTACGACAACGTTCTAAGTAAAAGCCAGTAACAATAACATCGGACTTCTATAAATAACAGTACGAGTGATGTCTAATTCTTGGGTTTTAATCCGAAAAAACGTCCATTCTGAATACATTTACGTTCTGTAGTAACGTTTCCGACGCTAACTGGGCATATCGTCCAGTGCCAATATTTTTATTATCTTTCTCCTTTAAAAATTTAGTTTAGCCTCTAAAAATATTCAATTATGAGAAGAAATGGCATTCTAGGGAGATCGTAACAGTAATTAATGTAACAAACTATTACTTGTTATCGAGATCCATGCCGAAAAATAAATAAAATATAATAAGAATTTCAACGAAGCAAATTTAAGACGACAGCCAAAAAATTTACACTCACTTACCAACAATACTGACTTGAATAACTCATTTATATAGCCCAATTCCTTTTACAGGAATTTATAGTAATTTCCGCTATCCTATTTTTTTTTATTTGGTTTTCTTTATCCGGTCGTAAACAAAGAGGAGGTAGTATAAAATTTTATTTTTTCTCTTCTCTCATCAACTCCCTCCCGACAATATTAGAGAGTCAAATACCAGTTATTGGGTTAGTCGGCCCTCACTGATGTGCAAACGTAGGAGGGTCACCCTTTAATTATTTTTTTTAACGTTATTTTTAAAGTGTACGGCATAAATCGCCTTCAAACTCAGCCCTATGGAACTTCGCGGGGCTCGTGCGAATAGTCCTTGTTTGTGAGAAATTACTAATATTATTTGTTTAGTTACCTCCTAAAAATTATTTCAATTCTGAAACACAGTGTAACACGCTTATACAAAAGACGGTGCACCAAATCCACAAAATCTCATCTTACCAAAAAATACAATATCAGTACATCGATCATTGATACATAGCACACTCGCGCCTCGAAAAAAAAACTCGCTTAAGGAAACGAAAAATTTATTTTTTGAGTCGTAGAGCCCACATCTTCCGTGAATGTAAATCATTAACGCTTAACTAGTTTTGCTTGTGCTCGCACGAGAATTCTGAATGACCGCACTTGTTGGGGAACTCATACAGTATTTTCCTTCTCTCTAACGTCAATACTTTACTACTTTAGACACATGAAATATTCATGGTATTCACATTAAATATCACATTAAAAATTGTTTTTTTTTTCTATGTTCTGTTCTTAAATTTTTCCTAATTTTTCTCATCCACTTGCACTCCTTTACTATTACAGTGATAGAATGTTTATTTCTTCCTCAAAAAAAATTACGAACGCTGAACGTTATTCTGTAAATTACTCCTGAGCGTACTTCCTCGGTCAGAGGGTTCAATCCGAGGCCGAGGAATTTCACACTCTACGGACGTCACTATATCATAATGACGTTTCAAATCTAGATTACCATAAAAACGACCTCGAACGATCCAACCGGCAAAAATATTTCAGAGACTAGAC
This sequence comes from Trachelipus rathkii, assembly GCA_015478945.1. Classification (NCBI taxonomy): domain Eukaryota; kingdom Metazoa; phylum Arthropoda; class Malacostraca; order Isopoda; family Trachelipodidae; genus Trachelipus; species Trachelipus rathkii. Next base: position 43,910 of record JABUQX010007819.1, read on the forward strand.
CCATATATCCGTTTACAGATCTCTATTATATATACTATTATACCGTTCGCGTTAAATTTCTGTACATTTGGTATTATGATATGAAAGTTTAAAATTTGAAAAAAAAAAAAATCTCACGGTTGTGATATGAGAAACTTTTCAATTTTTTTTTTAATTTTCAAATTTTTGTATTATTAGAGCAATTTCTAAATTTAACAGTCAAAATAACAGACTCAAAGGTCAAATTACTCCTTGATACTTAGCAATACAAAGCAGATAATGTGTAAAAAATGGATATCTACATCCTGGCTCTAGCAGATTGAATTTGAAGTAAACAGCCTGTCCTTCTATCATTGATTTTAAATTTAAAGGGAACAACCTGTGCCTTGTGTCTTTAAGATTGGATTTGTATTCATATTTATTTCTTCTAAAAATTTACTAATTAAAGACTAAGAAAATTTTCTAGAAAAAATGAAATAAACTAACTGATGAAGTAAATAACTGTCCTGTCCAAAATGGATTATAGTATAAGAAATACAGAATGGTTTCTAATATAATAAGACAATTTTATAAAATTAAGAAAACGAGAGAAAAGAAATATAAAATAGCATGCTGAACACTCAACTTTTTATTAAACATTTTCCTTTCCTGATTAGTTATTTATTTCTCTCCTTTTTTTTTTTTTCTCTAGGTCTTGCGGTGAATAAAACTCGCTTAGGAACAAAAAATTTATTTTTCATACCAAGTCTCTCTGCAGAGAAAGTAGAGGATGGTTTCCCGTTTATATTTTCTCCGTGCCCCGAGTGAGCCGTTGGAGGGTACCTTTAAGTATTTTTCTTTGTATTGTAGCGTCTATCTTATATTTCTATTAAACGCTGTGGAGCCAAAAACATCGCTCAACCAACGCTGTTATTTCGGGTGATAATGGGGTACGTGCGTTAGTTTTTTATTAATCTCAACTTCTTTGTTTTTGTTTACGCTACGTTAATACCTCTAAACAAAATCCATTTTTTTTTCATAAGTATATGAAGATGTTCTATAAGGATGTGTTATGGGAAGACTTAATTACCTAAGAATAACTTAATATATATTAATATTATAAATAGCACACTCGCCCTCGAAAAAAAACTCGCTTATAGATAGAACGAAATATTATTATTTTTGATCCAACTAATCTCATCACGAGATAGTAAATAGATCGTTATCAGTATTATATTATTGTATGCCTCACCGATTCCGAGATAGCGATAATGATGGGGGAGACCTTTAGATTTCTTTACTCACTCGATCGATAATATTATAATATTAAATAGTTAGACTTTAATTTAGAATTATTAATCAATCAATAATCATTAATTGTATTATATTTTATCTTTATATTCTTATTCTTTATAATTTTTTTACTAAAATTTATATAATTACATGAACCTTTTATAATCTGTGATAACTTTTTACGAGTTTTTATTACTCAATAAAATACGATAAGTAGACTATTTCGTGTAAATTTACTATTATAGTAGAACGAATCCTCGTAGGGGTTAAAAATACTGAAAGGCCGGGTTTATCCTCTATTAACGGCCCGTCACTTAATATCAAACATTGAATATGAATATTTAAAGTTTATTTAACCTAACATACCCGATCCTTTTGCATAGATCAATACGAGCAATACTATATTCACATGGGGGGCTCGGAGTATAAACCGCCACAAAATGACGGAAGAGGACATGATATTATTATTAAATAATGTATTATATTCCGTTTAATCTATAGCGATTGTAAGTTAGGAAAGTATTGATCAGTTATAAAATTAATTACAAATGTAAAAAAATAAATAATTTTACAATTTTTAATCCTGTGAAGGAAGTACCTTTTATATGGAGATCGATATGTTATGTTTTGACCTTTAGAGTTATAAAATCCCAGGTATATCCGATGAAACGTACTTAATTCGGAAATCACTATAATTAATTTACGTTCCTTTAACAGGAGCACACGTTCTAAGCGTATAAAAATATAGTGATTCTAAAACTGGCAGTAGAATGGTCGATTATTTTTTTGGGCTTTTCACGAAACGTCACTATAAGACGAGAAAGCGTTTCCGAGGTAAATGGGCGTATTGCATATATTTTTTATTTAATTTTTTTTTACTTTAGCTTACCTCATAATTATTTATTTTTATTATTTTTTGTTTAGTTAGATCTAAAAATTATAAAATAATAATATATTTACTTGTTACTCAAAATATGCAGTATATGAATAATGATAAATAATTAAGAATTTAAGAAAAATTAAGAACGAGAAAAAATAGTGATATCATTCTATTAAATTTTATTGATTCTCAAATTATTTTAGTTCAATATCTTGAGAACTTTGTTTTCATTTAATTGTTTGTTTTTTGTTTTTTTTTGGTTTCTCTCGCGGTAAAAAACTCTCGCTAAAGGATAACAAAGAATATTGTAATGTCTTCTTATCTCACCAGTTCTCCTCGAAAAGTAGAGAGTTAACCAGATAATTATCTTTGTGGTGCATCTGAATGTTGTCACACCATGGGGAGGGTAACCTTTAATTATTTTTTTATATTTACAGGTATAATTTTTTTTAATAATACAGTCAATTAGCAAAATAAAATCGCACAAAAGGCATTTTTTTGTGCATAAAATTAGGCCTACTTTATTTTTCATTAGATTTGTTGGTGTGTGTGTACAGTTAGTGGCACGAACGTATAAAATAACTTATTTTTGTAACACAAATAATAGAAAACTGAATTTACGGGAGACTAAATTTTATAAAAAAATCTTATTATCATTATGCAGATATTATTCTCTAACGCAATAAACCTTAGCATTGCACTCATGCCCTCGAAAAAAACTAGCTTAAGGAACGAAAATTTATTTTGCAACATCTTCCCGAGAAGTAATAAGTTACGTTATTTTGTGCCCCGATCGAATGCGTAAGCTGGGGGGTAACTATGTAAGGTATAATTTTTCCTTTACGTACGATGGATCTCTGAAACTTACGAATTGACTATTACGTTATTCACATATCATAATTAATTTGTTTTGTATCTTATTATTATTGTTCTATATTGTTCTTATAGTTTATTCGCTGAACTATATTTCACTCATACTCTTTATACTATTTTCATCCGGTGACGTGCTGCGTCTTTATGTGGTAATACACTCTCAAATTACGATGTGACCGTTTTACGATAATATTTTCATAAAGTGATAGACGATCCCTCGAAAGCGGGATCAATCGAGGCCCGCGAGTAATTGCCTATGTCTACGCGTGTCCCAAACTATAACCCCATTGAAGTTTACATACAATATATAGAAAATCTCTCTTCCGATTAACCTATATATCATATAAACCGACAAACCAATCACGATGAGAGCAGTCTTCAATTAGTAGTATCGATGAGACGAAATACTTTTCAGGGATGAATGACTTATCGCTTTAAGCGTCTATTAATTTACTCTAGTATAATTCACGTTGACGTTTATTCTGTAACGATACATCCAGAGTTTGGAATTCAAAAGTACGAGATTAAGGTTTATACAGTTAAAAATTCAAAGAAATAAAATTAAATTCATGTTTTATTTTTCCTCCTAAATAAAGAATCTATTTATTATTATTATTGAGTGAAACGTAATATTATTCAAGCGGCGATGAGTCAGTTATTTTCGACCATTAGTAAACAAGATTTCGACGAATTAGAAAAAGGACGAATGCTACGCTAAGCTTATAACATCTCATTCAATTACGCTTACGAAATCGTTTTTTAAAAGCGTAAAAATATGTGCCTTATTCTAAAGGGCAGTTGAGTGATTTATTCTGGGCATTTTTACCGAAATGTCAGTGATTCCGTCCTGAGCGTCGAGGAACGTTATCTACGCTCGATAGTGTTAATTGGGGTGCCGATCGATGCAATATTTTTTTATTATTTTTTTAATTAGTTACTCTAAACACATTAAAGAAACGCTCTATGAAATAATAATGGGAAATGTTTAACGCGCCGACTAAAACCTAGTTAAGAGTGAAATATAAACTGGTAGTCTAGTTTATTAGTATAGTGAATCATGAATATATAAGGAGACTTAGGAAGACAAAAGACACTTATATAAAATATAATCTCTAATAATAATATGCTTCCCTTATCATCTATTATTAGCAAAAACCCTATACAGGCTTAGATTCCGTAATTATTTGTTTTTTTTGGTTATCTCGGAAAAAAACCCGCTTAAAGGAACAAAAAATTCTCGAATTTATCACACCATACATCCCGAATAAGTAGAGAAGAGATCACACTGTTATTGTTTCAGACATGCCTCGTGGAGTGTTAATACCGTACGAGGGTCCTTTTAGTTACGTTCTGTTCTATTTAACGTTAATTTTAAGTGTAATTAAAAAATCGCTCAAAGCTATAGGAAATGGGGTCGTAGCGTAGTTTTTAATAATTAATTTTCTGTTCCAAAGTAATTTCCTTTTAAATTTAATATTTTCATAGAAAACTGATTTTAAGGGAGACTGATTATAAATAGACAACATATACATAATATATATAAAGCACACTTGCCCTCGAAAAAAAAATAAAGAGAAGAAATTGAAAACTGAATAAAATCGACACGCATGCTACGTAAAGCCGAGAAAGTAAAAAATTAGTGTATTTTTGTGGCCCGCCTCCGAAGGCGTAAGTGGGGATCGGAAATCTTAAGAGTATTCTCTACGGCATTGATTTCGGAAAAGACTGGTTCTTCGGGTTCTGGGGTGATTGTGGATGACAAAGGATTGGTGCTTATTCGGCAGCACGAAAATCGTTGCGCTCCCATGATCAGTGTTGCTTTGTTTTTTTTTTCTATGTTCTGGGGGTTAATTTTTCACTCTAAATTTTTCCCACATCCTTCCTTTATCTGTGAAAGACAAAAATTTTATAAATAATATTATCCAGTTATATTAAATTGTTGTCACCTCAACTATTACCACCCCTACTAAAAAATTTTTATTCAGAAGGATTTTGAATAAGGTACGTTTGAGTTTTGATAACTAATCATAATAAAAATAATCCTCCCAGGTCAGGGGTCCATAAAAAAAATTTCATTGTTGTTTTCAAGACCTTTTTCATTGTATAATAGAAGACAATGATGCAAAGAAAAACTTATTTTACTGGGTGTGATAAATTTTATAAGCTATTGAAATTTTTAAAATGTGAATGCTGACCATTGTTCAATCCAATAAACGAACGCTCGAACGAATCAAAACGGCAATATTATTCAAGGGATGAACCTATCGTTAAGTCGTATTAATTATATTATAAGTGCCGTTTATTCTGTACCGTTTATAGTCGAAGCGTCTAGAAGAAAGAAAATAGTGATATAAAAATTTTTTTTTTTTCTAAACTTATATAATAACAATTTTGCAAGTATTCTGTGTATCCCTTCACCAAAAGTGTGGTTTTCTTCAGTTTAATCTTTTCTGGAAAATCACGATATTTTGATTTAGCCTTTTAAGTTTTAATTTGGAAAATGCTTACAGGGTCCGATGACAACACGTCACTGATATATCTTGCGGGAAACTATTATTCACGGATCGACTTAACAAAGTTAAGCGTAAAAATGGATTCTAGAAGCGTAGACATAAAAATAAGTTATCTGGATAAAATATTTATATTGAGGAAGCTTTTAGCTGTATTAACCCAGATTCAACTCTATATGCGAGAAACGTTTCCCCCGAGGTCAAATGGGCGTCGTGCAATATTTTTATTATTTTTTTTAAATTTTGTTACCCTCTAAAAATTATTTATGCGTGAGGAGAAAATGGAATTTAAACGGGAGCTCAAAGTCTATCAAAATTAATTTCGTTCCATGAAATGAATATAAATCGTATTATCTACATCATGTTATTAAAGTATAAGAATTTAAGAAATTTAAGAAACGAAAGAATAAAATTAAATATCCCATATTGATAACTTAATTATTTACAATTCCTTTACGGCTTAGATTCGTATATTTAATTTTTTTTATATATATTGTGTTTATTCTTATTCCCGTTTGTAACAACTCGCTTAAGGAACAAAAAAATTTATTTTATGCACGGCAATAAATCCCTGATAGAGAAGTAGAGTTAGACGTTTATTATTTCGTGCCCCGAGAGTTGAAACCGTAGCGAGGCTATAACTTTATAATTATTATTTTACGTTTATTTTTTAAAGTGTAGCATAAAATCGCTCAAAACCTATAGGAAATGGGGGTCGTGGGTAGTTTTTATAATTAATTTTTGTTTAGTTAGCTCTAAAAATTATCTTATCATTGAAAACGAATTTAAGGTGGAGACTAAATATAAAAAAATAAATCAATAATGAATATATATAAAAGTATACTCACCTCAGACATAAAAAAAATCTCTGCGCTTAATTCGGCATAGAAAAAATTTAATTTTGCAACATCTCCCGAGAAGTAAAAAGTTTCGTTATTTATTTTGCGCACCGATCGAAGCGTAAGTGGGGAGCTTTAAGATTTCTTTACGTCAATATTTATATTTTAAAGGATTGAATATTCAGGTTTCTAACTAACAATATCTTATAATTGTTTACTCTTTTTCTATGTTCTGTTTTTCCTAATTTCCATCCCATGACTTTATCTGTGAAACTTATTTCGTTATGTTGTGGTTCCTACAAACCAAATACACAGTAATATGTTGATTCTGTTCCGTAATCTGATTATCCTTTTAAAGAGCACGAATCTTGGGGTAGGGGTGTCAACATACAGAAGGCCGGGTTTCCTCTACGGGGTCACTAAAATATAATGACGTTTCTCGATTTCCACAATAAAAACGACCTCGAACGAACAAACGGCAATATTTCCAGGGATGAACTATCGTTAAGCGTATTATTATTCTAAACGCGTAGAGTGATTTTTTCTTTCAAAGTCACTATAAGAACGAGAAAAAATTAGGAGGTGAAGGCAAGATAGTAGAAGTGGACGAGTCAGTTTAAAAAATAATTAAATCTAAAATACTTTATTTTTTTTAATTTAGTTATATATCTCTCAAAAAACTATATTATTTTATCGAGTAGAAATATGGAAATTTAAGGGAGACTAACATCTATAAAAAATCTTAATGTAAATAAATATACGTATAGATCATTTAAATTAATTAAGCATTTTAAGAAAAATTAAGAACGAAGAAAAAATAAATTATCCAATATGTGAAATACTTTAATTATTAGGCAAGGGAATAAGGTAGGAATGTATCGTATGTTTTTTTTGTTTTTTTTATTTGGTTTCTTTCCGGAAAAACAGGAACAAAAAATTTATTTTCACCATCTCCCGAAAAGTAGAGAGTAAGGTTAATTCGTGCCCCGAGTGAACCGTAGGAGGGGTACCTAGATATTTTTCTTTTACGTTTAATTTTTAAAGTGTAGCAAATAATCGCTCAAAGCCTATAGGAAATGGGGGTCGTGCGTAGTTTTTATAATTGATTTTTGTTTAGTTACCTCTAAAAATTATTTTTCATAGAATTTAAGGGAGACTAAATTAAAAAAAATAATAATATATACAAGCAACGATGCTATGCATCTCTTGCTCCTAGCGGATCAAGCTTGTTCGCTAAGCGCGGTCAAGCCGGCGAATTGGCGCCTAGACAAATTAAACATCGGTTTTTTGGTCGTAAAGACCACCGCACAAAGTGGAGACAAAGTCGGCTCGCAGAAATGGCATGTTTAAAATTAATAGGATATAGATAAAGCACACTCGCCCTCGAAAAAAACTCGCTTAAGGAACGAAAAATTTATTTTGCAACATCTCCCGAGAAGTAAAAAAATTACACGTTATTTTGTGCCCCGATCGAAGCGTAAGTGGGGACCTTAAAGATTTCTTTACGTCGATATTTATATTAAGAATTGATATTCACGTATTCACTTTATTCAATATAATTGTTTTTTTCTGTGTTTTATGCATGTTTATTATTTACATTATTTTACATATATACACATAACTTTATATTAATATCTTTTTTTCGTTTTGTTTCCTCAAATGTAAATAGTGACTTTTCGTTATTACCAAGACGATCATCGGAGGGGATCCAATCGAGGCCGGGTTTAACTTCTACGGCGTCACTAATAAGGATAAATCAATAATGACGATTACTCGATTACCATAAAAGACCTCGAACGATCAAACGGCACTATTTCAGGGATTAACTATCGTTAAGCGTATTAATTATTATTATAGTGAGGTTTATTCTGTACCGTTTATTATAAGTCCGAAATTGTATAACAGTTTATAATTTGAAAAAAAAAAATCAAGTTTTCCCGAGGTCGACTTTCTAACAGCACAAGTGTGATTTAGACAGCTTTACAGTTATAAGTAGTTACCAATGAAGTCACTATTGAAACTATATTACGTTAAACGAACGTTTTTAAGGCGTAAAAATGGATTCTAACGCCGTTGAGTGATTTATTTTAAGGCTTTTACGAAACCGTCCCATACGAGAGAACGTTTTTACGAGTAAAATAAACGTCATGGCACTATTTTTTTATTATTTTTTTTTAATTTAGTTACCTGTAAATATTATTTTCGTAGAGAATGCAATTTAAGCGGAGTATACAAAAAAAAAAACATATTATTGTTTAAATAAATATTAGTATACCTTTTATGCATCATGTAGAGGAATAATAGATTTTTACATTGTTAAAATAAACATTAAGTATTCTTAGAAGAAATTATTATAGTTTGATGGACATGTGATCAAATACATATTTTTAGATATAATGGAAATAGTCTGAGGGTATCAGTTATATATTATATTTTATTTTTAAAAGGTTTTCTCTCTCGGGAATAAATAAAATTCTCGCTTAAGGAGTAATCAAATAAATTTTATTTTTCATACTCAATCTCATCTCCGAAAAATGTATGAGAGTAACGTTATTATTTCTGTGACTTCCCATGAGTGTAGACCGTGGAGAGGTGTAACTTTTGTTTAATAATTTTTTTTACGTTAATTTTAAAGTGTATGCAAAAAATCGCTCAAAGCCTATAGGAAAAGGGGGGTCGTGCGTAGTTTTATAATTAATTTTTGTTTTAGTTTACGCTCTAAAAATTAATCTTTTCGTTGAAAAACGTGAATTTTAAGGGAGACTAATTAAAAAAATAATAATATATCAAGCAACGAATCTATGGCATCTCTTGCTCCTAGCGGATCAAGCTTGTTCGCTAAGCGCGGTCAAGCCGGCGAATTGGCGCCTAAAAATATTAAACATGTTTATTTTATGTGTCGTAAAGACCAAACCGCCAAAGTGGAGAACAAAGTCGGCTCGCAAGTAATATGGCATTGTTATTATAATATAAATTTAGGATTAGATAAAGCACACTCGCCCCTCGAAAAAAAAACTAACGACAGAAGGGTGAATGCAGATGAAATATATTATTATTTTGCGCACTCTCCCGAGCTAGTATAATAAGTTAAACTGTTTATTTAATTTGTGCCACTCCGATCTTAGCGTAGTGGAAGACCTTTTTAAGATTTCTTTCACGAGGGTACGATAATTTTATTCTGCAAATTTGATATTCACAGTTGTAAGATATCCATATTAGATCATTTGATTTTTTTGTTTTCTGTATATCATATTGTTCAATTACAGTCTCATTTTCAATCATTATTATTTATTTTATCCGTGTACATTGTACATGATAGTATACGGTCTAGAGCGGAATTATTATATTATTTATTATTTTAAGTATATATTATTATATTATTATTACTTTTATGGACGTATTATTGAAAGTTACTTTATTTATTATCGTAGTTAATTAATTATTAAT
>JABUQX010007820.1:10000-12500 GCA_015478945.1 Trachelipus rathkii
TCTCACTACTACTAATACAGTCTCTAAGAAATTTGTAAAATTACAAACAGAAAGGATATCTTTGTCACCTTGTGTTTTTAAGTAGTATGGTAAAAATTAAGATGTCTATATTTCTTCTTCGCAGACCTATTGTTCACTGACTATAACAACACAAGTAACAAAATTAAAAAAAAATCCCTTTTTGAAACCTCGTGGCGCTTTCAAAACTTAGTCCTTCACATCTACCACAGGATTAATTGTACCAGCCCCTTCCACCTTGCACAACTTTCCTAGCTTTCCTCTGAATCATCCGTTCCCTTTTCATCCAACTATATCCTAAATATTTACAATCAGACATTGGTCGCAGTTGCCTCACTCTAACATTAACTTCATACGACAGGCTTCTCCTCACTCACCGCATAATTTACTCCTTAGTCCTTACTTTCAAACACCTTCCATTTACACACCAGCAAACCCCTCTACCAGTTCTCTCAAATTTTCTTCAGATTCGAAATACAAAACCAAACCATCCGCAAATAATAAGTATGGAACCCTCCTCACCTTCCATTCTCGTCATCATTATAACATCTATCCTTGCCACCCTACCTCTATTCTTTCATAACCCCACCATATACAAATTGATAACCAAGGAGACATAACATATTCCTGCCTCACTCCGCTTATTAAAACAATCACTTTCAATTCCATTTATTCTTACACACGCTTCATTATCGTTCATACATATTTTGATTCTATTCAGAAGCCTACACCAAGCACCATATATCACTAACACCTGCTACAGAGCTTCCCTATTAATCCTAGCATACGCCTGTTGCAAATCCATAAAACCTTAAAAACATTTCTTCTTTTCCTTTCTCTTTCTCATTCATTTTTTTCAATGAAAAAGTTTGATCCACATATGTCTACCATTTTTCTATATGCACGAGTCTTTCACCATCATCCATTAGTACGACTCCTCTTTCGATAAAATATCCAGCATATAATATATATATATATAGTATTAATATATATATTATCTCTAATTATAAATAAATTAATAATATATATATATATATTTTCATATATATATATATATATATATACTATATATAATATAAATACTATATATATATATATATAATATATTATAAAAATCCTATTATATATATATATATATATATATATATATATATCTTTCCTAAAACACTCAATGAACTAATTCCCCTATAGTTCCTACAGTTCCCCTTATCCTCTTACCATTATATAAGGGTACTATTACTGCTCTCCTCCAATCTCTCGGAGCTATACCTCCATAAACCCTTTGTTACACAACTTCCAAATCCATTCAATCACCATCTCGCCTCCAATCTTAATCATTTCACCAGATTTACCATTCTCCAATTTCTCACTCTACTCGTTACCTCCTCTTACTAGATTACTCATCTCCATAATACTTATACTTCTTGCACCATCACCAAACCCACACACATTCACTATCATCTGTTCATTACTGCCAATGTTATGCATATTTTCAAAGTGTTCCCTCCACACTCTCCTCACATCCATTTCATCAGTTACGAAAGCACCGTCCTTATTCATTTTTCTATGCAGATTCTCTTTATTCTCATTATTAATCTTTCGCACTTCCTTCCAGAAGAGCTTTCTATTCCCTTGTAAGTTCTAATTCATCCTACTTCGAAACTGTTTATTTACCTCATTTTTCCTCCTACGTATGAAACTTTTAGTTTTTTTTCTCTTTATACAATTCTAATTTCAAACGGTTTCTTTTGAAACCCCATCATTGGTCTTTTAACACATTCAAACACGATCTCTCTTTAACTTTTTAACAGCTTGCATCATATTTATTCCACCACTCACTGTTAAACATTCTTACTTCCTACTTTAGCACATTCACATACTTCTCTTGCACACTACTAACAAACACTTCCTTCATTCGCACCCATATTTATTCAGTCTCATCTTGTTCACATACAACTGGATTTATTTAAAAGCGCTCTAAATACTTTTCTTTATTACCTTGTTAACGTACTGCATTCTTAATTCTTACCCACTTAATTCCTTATCTTCTTTTTCTCTATTCAACCCCCCACTAACTTAATCTTACATAAAACAACAACATAATGATCTGATAATCCCATCCCCATCAACCTCACTGATTTAACATTCATCAGATATTTCAACATCCTTTCTTCACTAACACAAATCAACTCATGCTTGTCATTTCGATATATCTTCTACCCACCACTCTAGTATATATATTATATATATATATATATATATTATATAATTATTATATATTATATATTATTATATATTATATATATATATATATTATATATATATATATATATATATATATATATATATATATATACTATCAGCTGTTTGAAGAAATTTATTACTTATACACTTACTTCCTCTTAAGAGGTCAAACAGCCTTCCTACCATTCTCATGTTCTTCAGCTCGCCCAAGCCCCTCTGTTATACCCTCCTTTTCTGA
>JABUQX010007821.1:0-15000 GCA_015478945.1 Trachelipus rathkii
TTGAAATAATACACGCTGGTATCATCTCGTTGTGATTAAAATTTAATGTCACTATAATTTATAAGAGTATTCTTGTCAATGCGTCTGTTCATGTCATTATGGTGGTGATCCATGGTGTATAACGTAGAGTATTGCGCCTATATGACTATAGACCTATTGCCACTATTCTCCGTGTTGACCTTCTTCAACTTTAGATTGTTGTGTAATTTTGTACAACATGCATACATTAGATTTGTTCTCTAACGACTAGGACAGCTTTGGCAAGGCCATGAACATGTTTTTCTTTTAGGCATTAAAAGCATCCTTTTATATCGGATACTCATTTTTTTTGTTCTTTATATTTTACACGCACATCAAAAGCACAAATTGGACGCTGAGTCACTTAGCCGATATGTGTAGATAACTACACCATCTGCACCACCTTTCTCTAAGTATAAATACAATTGAGCATCTCCAAGCCCAAGTCAATGATTGAGTTAATAAGACTTTAGTCAATACGTAACGATTTGCGAATTTCCGGTGGAGATACTGGGCAAGGAAAATGTGTACCGATGAGGAATGGAATGGAATATACAAAATTTATAGACGCATTAACACATGATACAGTACTACAGGCTTCTGAATACGAGTGTCTTAGTAGCTTTGCGGTGGGTATGTATCGTGTTTACTTACTCACTAAAATATATAGTACAACCTTCTCGGTACTTATTGCCTTAAGACCAATTTACCTTACCAAGTAGATGGTCGGACCTCTTAACTATTTGGGTTTGTCGTTAATTATGTATTTTTGAGTATAAATCAGATTTCAAATCTTACATGTAATGCTGGCAAAAGTGGGACGTGGACCCATGAGGCCCACAGGTAATCTGCTAAGTTCTCATGCACAAAGACAGAGTGATTATATTTACTGATAAAACTTGTTTGCTGAGAGAGTAATCCTCTCCTTTGATCATTCTAAGTATTTCCAATTTTTCCTAACAACTAGTGAAAATTTGACTCTGTAGTGAGTTTGAGTAATGTTCTTGACTCAAATTTTCACAACGAGTCAAAAAGTTCATATATACAATTACACGATAAGAAGGTGTAAAGTATACGGGATGACGAAAGTTTCTGCATCAGATATGGAAATTAAATATAAAAGAAATAGCTCCATAAGTGGGGCCTCATCAATAAGCTATTAGAAGTTGCATCAATTAGTCATCAAAAGAAATGTCGAGCACTAGTCGGTGTGAATAATATGAATTATTATCTTCAATAGAATGTTCTTTGATTCTTCTTCAGGACTCTATTTTTTTTTTCGAGTATATTTTTCTGATTAATGTATGTATTATTATATGTACAGATGTATTCCCGAAAATAGAGTCCAAGGTGTCAGGTGATCATTTGTTAAATAACGTAATGAATTGCTGGGAAGTGGGATAATACTTTCGCGTCTGGTCTGCTCCAGAGACTATTACGAGGTCTTTATTCAGTACTTTCCTCATATCTTCATTTTAACTCAGAGTTAACTAAGATTATTTTAATTAATTAAATAGTGGAAGTTCAATTTTCGTAGTTCAAATATATCAAAGTCGGAAACTGATACTTTGATAGTAATAACAAAACTATATCCGCCGCTATTTAAGGAATTCGGAAGGACACAGAGTCCTCGGATTTCCCTTCGTTCTTCTAATAGGCCATCCTTAGTCAATCAGTACTCACGAAACAACACTTCTCCAATATCGCGATGAATTTCGTAAATCTTCTTCCTGTTCTTATTATTTTAAAATTAAATATTAAAATCCGAAAGTAGATGATACTGAAATATGGATCTGATAAATTCGAAAAATATAAGGAAGAAGGATATGTACACTCTGGTGTTCACTTTCGCTGCAACATTATACTTCACTCTAGAAGATATGGAGATCTTGCCATTTTATTGGTGAGTATCAAGTTATTGTATTTTCAATCTGACATGTTCTGGTCAAGCATGAGTAGAGCAATATTAATATTTATATAGAGATTAGTAATTAATTATATTTATTATTATTTTTTATTATGTGACATTATATTTTATAAACTCCCTTAGATAACGCTTTACCTTGAATCATAGAAATATGAAAATTTGAGGATGATATTATTTGTGAGATAGAATGTAGTATAAATTACTGTTCTATATGACATAATAGATCATTAAATGTTGTTAAGGTAAACGATTAGTTAAAATCGAAATCAATATATGAACTCACGTACTATTGTTATTATTATAATAAAAATCAATTGATACATATATAGTTAACATATAATCTCATTAAATATAGAATTTTATATTATTTAATAAAATATTTCCTTTACTCAGGGGTGAGAGGGTAATTCTATATATATATATATACGTGACTCAATTATAATATATATATAATACATTAATATTATATATATAATATATAATCCACTCTATAATTAGATAAAAGGAGAAATACAATTGCACTATTCTTTTAATTCTATTATTTCAATATAAACTTGATATTATAAAAGTAAGTTAGTAGATAGTTGAGAATAGTGGAAATACTATATGAGCTGCATATCTGTTAGTTAAGTATACCCTTGAAATTAATTATTGTATATCGTAGAATTAGTATACGAGTGATATTAGGTTAAGTAAAAGTGAGAAATTCTTGTTGGTTTATTTATCGTTAGTTGATGGAAGTTTAGTTAGTACTAAGACTATGACTTAGTTAACGGCAGAAAGCTTATTGTGTTTTATGTCATTTACTTAATTTCATATGATTATGATTTTAATATCTAAGTGATATATTTATAGATATTATTATTATTATTATTATTAATTTATATCTATGAGTGTATATTATATTTATTAACAAGTTGAATATATATATTATATTTATTTAATTAATTAAAATTTGATTAAGCCATTCACCTCAATTTATTATTTGATATTAGATAATTATCTTAATA
The DNA here is from genome assembly GCA_015478945.1 of Trachelipus rathkii. Lineage (NCBI taxonomy): Eukaryota > Metazoa > Arthropoda > Malacostraca > Isopoda > Trachelipodidae > Trachelipus > Trachelipus rathkii. The sequence goes on from JABUQX010007821.1 coordinate 2,956, forward strand.
TGACTTTAAGACAAGCCTCAACTAATTATATTGTATCCATGTGTCGATTAATTTTTTGTTGGTTACATTGCATCAATTGTATATTCCATTCTTATAACTGTGTTCTGTTCTTGTAAATACTATAGTAAAGTCTATATATTATTCTAGCCATTCACCATTGGTGTCGTAAGGTGACAATAAACCATATTACATAATTCAAGAATGATTCAATGCCAAATTTGGATATAATATACGTTGAACCACATACATTATGAATTTTTTAAATATTATAATTGATTTAATTGCATAAGTATAACTAATTATGTGAACGAAACTCAAAATGTCATCATACTCCTATTGAAAACGAATACGTTTGTACAAATTAGTGAATTCAATTCTTAACACCCTTTCATCTAAGGTTGTTTTCTATACCTCTCTTCTCTCAACTGTGTATTCAATGTTCCTACGTAAAGCTCCAAACGCGCCTCGCCAATTTCTCAAATGATATGTTTTTTGAGTAAAACGACTCGATTTCTATTTAAATGGCCATCCGCTGAAGAAAGTAGAACAACAAACTTAATCATCAAAATAAAATTTTATAGTTTAATTCATAGTTTCCCTGTAATTTCTTTATATATTCAATATTTTAAGAAAGAATATTATTTACATCTTGTGGATAAAATATTATTAATGCTTAATAAATCTTATTTGAGCTATTGACATTTCTTGTTGACTCTAAGGAGCAAATTATTAAATTATTTATATTATTGAATACTATTAACTTACTCCACAATGAGTTGAAATGGACCTATCTATATTCTCTCTTAATCCATTATAATTTATTTTCCAAACTCCATCAAAGATATATAATATTATATAAATTTTTTTATATATCTAATAAATGATACACAGGACTATCATAATATATATTAGAATAATACCATATTTTAGTATTTTATAAATCCAAGACTTGTAGCACAATATAATAGGTTATCTTACTAAATAATATTAGTATGTTAAGTATTATAACTAACACTTATTAGTAATAGTGCTACAAACGTTAAAAATACAAATTCAATATAACTAACAGAGTAAAATATGCTTATACATATCTAAACTATATATGGTATATGTTATTTTACAGCTATATCCTTATAAATCGAGCTATTATATTCCTTAATTCAAATAATATTATAATTCTTTATTACCTCTCGCTGCTGACCAAATTCTGTACCTCAATTTCATGAACTAAGCGCTCCTTCTTTCTCTTGCTATTTTTATTCAACGAGGAACCTAATATTAGTTATAATACAATTATTAAGTATCCTTCTGTATCCACCTCAGGGATTTGAAGTATCACGCCCTCATAACGTGGTCTCAGTGATAAAAAGTCTTTTTAAAATTAAAGGCTCATTGCTTCCGAGAAGTTCAATTTGTCTTTTCCATTAGTGCACACGAGTGGGGAGGTAAGTATATACACACCATAAATTTAAAGGTTCTCCATAAGTCAACTCTTCGTATTTGTGAGCGAGGGAAAAAGTTGGGGGATATGACCAAAAATATTCTTGCCTGGAATAAATTAATATCTATATAATATATATACGGGATAATTACTAATATAATTGAAAAATGTCAATAGGTATATCTTCATAATCAATTTATTTCATTGAATTAGTTTGATTAGGCTGATACATATATATAATATATATATAGAATATAAATTATATTATATATATAAGAAATATATAATATAAACAGGAGATGTATATATATTAGGTGATATATATTTTAAAACAGTATACGTATATGAATTATAGTAGTATTTATTATATATTAGTATTGTGCACTAGATGACCTATTATAAATAATTAGACTTTAATCAGTAGTTTCCCCATGTATAGTATTTATATAAATATTAATATAAAATATATTATATTATAAATATAACAGAGTATACTAAGGTATACGATATGATAAAAATTTAGTCTCTATCATTATTATATATGACATTTATATAATATCACCAAGATAATGAAAGATTCATGACTATATATATAATAAGTAAATCAAATAAATATAGCCTATTTATTATCATTTTATTATATATGATTATTAATATAAAGTGGGGTTTATATTAACTCATAACCATCAATTCTAATATTTCTTACTTGCTGACTTCACCTCTAAGTATGTGGTGGGGCGGGGACTGAATGAGTGATGTAAGGCAAAATAGACACCTAAGGGAATCTAAAAATAGTGGGTTTTTGTATGAAATAAATTTTGGGTGAGACTAGGGATGACACTTTTTGAAAAAATGTCAGCATTTTGTTTATTAATTTAAAAATTTTGACATCTTAATTAAAGTCTTTTCCTGAACTACGCACACTAGAGGTTTCACAAGACTGAAATCCGACGTTAATAAGAGGGTACCTATCTTTGACGACATGAGCGATTCCATTCTTTCATAAATGCAATCATTTTGAGAGATATTCAAATCTCGTGTGTTCATTTCATAAATGCCCCCAATTTAGCGTTTGAGAGATAGACAAATTCTTTGATGTAAGCAGCTCTATTGCTTTTATTCATGTTCATTCACTTCATCATTTTGTTCATGCATTTTGGAGTTCCCAGTGAGATTGTCCTTAACCAGAAAATGAGAGAATAAATGAGACTACACTGAGATGGTTTGGTCATATGGAAAGGATGGATGATAGTCAGTTGGTTAAGCGGTTGTATAGTGGTGAGTGTGGTGGGAATCAACAGGCTGGAAGACCTAAGAAAAAATGGATTGAGTCAGTAAAGGAATACCTGAAGGAGAGGAATGTGAGTTTGGCAGATGCGAGAAGAGAGGTGCATAGCAGGAGTTAATTGCGTGGTTTTGTGAGGAGGTACAGTTGTGTGCTTTACCCAGGGGATGAACCCCACATTGACGAGAAATCACAGTGAGGGTCCGTCGCAGTCTTGTGAAACCTCTAGGGTGGATTTTTCTAACTGTGACCAGTTCCCACTTCTACAACTTTTTTGTTCCAGTGTATGCTACACACCTCACCCCCAATCTGGGGATAAGAGGGAGATGATGATGATGATATCCCTATATATATATATATATTATATATATATATAATTATATATATATATAATATATATATATATATATTATATATATATATATATAATATATATATATATATATATATATATATATAATATATTACGGTATATATATAATTATATATATTATATATATATTATATATATGATAATATATATATATATATATATATACTATATATATTATATATAATTATATATAATATAATATATAATATATATATATAATATATATTATATAATATATAATTTTTCTTAGCAAGTATTTTGTAATCAACTTTCCTTTCATACAGGTACTTGCGTTGATTGGTTTCATACCCCGTGTGCACTAAAGAAATAGACAAATCAAAACTTCCCGAAGATTGCTTTACTAGACAGGATGATGGACTCATCAGTGGCTACAAACTCCATCTACTATTGGTCACTTGGAAATGAAGAAGAGGCTTGAATGAGACGATGCACATATAAGAATAATCTTTAATAGTATATCTTATATATTTATATATATATATATATATATATATATATATATATATATATATATATATATATATATATATATTATATATATATATATATAATATATATATATATATATATATATAATATTATATATATATATTTATAATATACATACAGTGAAATAATATGTAGAAATATAGAAGTCACATTCCTTTAGTAAAATAGTTCAGTAATAAATATTATTCTCCTTATCAACAGAAATGCGTAGCATAGATTGTCAACTTTATTTACAGTAATAAATCTTCTTAAATATAATACAAATATATTTGAGCATTAAATAGAAATCGAGTCTGTAATAAATCTTTGAGAGAGCGTGGTTTCGTGGAACTTAAATACACTTGTGAGAGAGAGAGAGATAAACAACTTGATATAGTAAAATATTCTTGAAACGTAGATATGCGATTCTGCACAAATAGTCTTTGCATAAACATTTAAATCTTGTAGAGTATAACAGTGAAATATCTTCTTGTAGAATTTATCATACAATGTGATATGGAATAATTAGACTTACTGTATTCTGCGACAGTAGAATGGATAAACAATGATGCGGTCACTTCAACGACCAATGGAAAATAGTAGCTTGTCTTAAGCATAGATTCAATACGAATAATAAATAGGAATGGCTTCACTTTTATAATAAATTATTTCACTTGTAAAATAATATCACGTGAGTTATCTTAATACCTTAGATTAACTCTTAGAATGCTAAAAACACAAATAGCACTTTCTGCGTAACAGCAGTCTTTGTACACGACTCTCTCACACGAAAACCAGCGTCAGACTCTCCCTACTAATACGATACATTCTACTATATACAATAATAATTCAGGGCTTAACAACAGATGGCGCGGTTGCCCTTCAACCTACTTACTATTTATACAGTATTTGAAATAGAATTATAATGCATTGTTTTTCTCTTTATCTATACGAGTGGATTATATAATGTATATAATTTGAGCCGTATAGAATACCCTCCCCTCCGAGGAAGGAATTTTATAATATAAAATTTCTAGGATGTACTGTACATTGATTTTAATTAAAACAAAGCGTTTGAATTCGATTTTAACTAACTTTCCTACAACATATGATCTACTATGTCATAGAACAGATTACCATTCTTCCAAAATCTCCAATTTCATTTTCTCATGATCAGGTAAGCGTTTCAGGGAGTTATAAAACATTAATAAAAAAAATAAATAAATTCTAATCTAAAATATATCCATCTGCAACTCATTGAAACATCTACCATAAATTGCCAGCCATTTCAATGAAAGAATGGACACGAAAGGAAACCTGAAAACCCTAATCAGAAAATGACAAATCATTACGTTTGGAAGAACAGGAAGGAAGATTACGAAATTCATCCGATACTGGAGTGCTATGAATAGGAGGTGCCCTATTAGAAGAACGAAGAAACCGAGGACTCTGGTCCCGAATTCCCTTAAATAGCGGATATGGTTTGTAATTACTATCAGAAGTATCAGTTTCCGACTTTGATATATCTGAACTACGAAAAGATGAACTTCCACTATTATTATTAAAACCCGAAAATGAAGATTGGAAAGTACTATCTGAACGAGAAGTATTTCCTTCAGAGCGATTATGACTAACCTGATTCGGACTATTTACATTATTTTGAATACGAATAGGATCCTGAAAAGAAGAATTCGAATATTGAAGATTGTTTCTTTCATGAATTGGACTATGAATCTTACTTGCACTTCTTGCATATTGATGAGGAACCATGACATTTTCATCTTCGTCATCTTGAGATAAACTTTCCGTTTCATCATTTACCTCATTATTGAAATGAACTTTCTTGCTTTGATCAGATTTAATATCAGAATTTTCCTTATTTTGAGGAAAATTTGGATCAAGAATAGGTTCAGCAACAATTTTGAAATTATCGCTATGAACTGCGATCTCTCGTCCACTTTGCAAGCATTGTAATATAAATCTGTTTCTTCCCAGAATTCCGACAACCCTGTAAGGTCCGACCCATCTCTTGTGTAATTTCTTAGGTAGTCCAGAAGGTTTTATATCTAATATGTACACACGACTACCCACGAGAATATCCCTATCCAGAGCTTTACTACGTTGTCTGGTTATGAATTTGTTCATTTCATTCTCTAAATTTTCCTTTGCTATCTCACGAATCAAATTCGTACGTATTGCTAAGTCTTTTAACTCTTCATGACTTGGTTGGAAATCTTTATTTATACTAGAGAAAGGTGTGATGTAGTTATCTACATCGTAAGGTAAGCGTTTATTGTACGAATATAGAACAAAATGTGGACTTTCCCCTAGCGTCTCATTGTAGGTGCTGTTCAAACACAATTGAACGAATGGAAGGTAGGATGCCCAATCGTTACCCTTTTCATTGACATAGCGACGCAAGTAATCTTTTACTTGTAAATCACAACGTTCCACGTTGTTTTCTTGAACAGGAGGAAGGATAGAAATTTCAACTTTGGGAATTTTCCAAAGCTTACATAGCTGTTTGAAAAATGAAGGAACAAAATCACCTGCATCTTTCGCAAAAAGAACTGAAGGAGTGTTATGACGAACGATAACTCTATGAAGCAAAGCGTTTGCTATATGAACACCATTTAACGAAGGTATGGGACACAATTCAACATACCTCGTAAGTGAATCCTTGAAAACTAGAATATATTTAGAACCCGTTTTGGAACAAGGAGGAAGTGGTCCAATGATATCAGTGTGTACTCTACTGAACGGCTGATAAATGGCTGATATGCGATTGGGTACTTGTAAATAGATGCACGCTTAGGAATGTTCCCCTTAACACGTAAACAAGAAGGACATTCTTTACAAAATTGCTGAACAAGCTTTGATAACTTCGGAAACGTGTAACGTTCTCTGATTCTTTTCTCTGTGCGTAAAGCACCCATGTGGCCAGCGCCAAGACTACAGTGATTGAGATTTAAAACAGTATAAACTAACGAATTTGGAACTTCAATGAGATATTGCATCTCCTTTGTAACGTAATATAAAATATTCTTAATATATGCATGTGGATAACAGAACGTGTTACCTTTTTCTTTGATAAACTTTATAATAGGAGCTAATCTTTCACATTTTTCTTGTTCGGTTTTAATCACCTCGAACGTAAGATTATAAAGCTTTTTATCTGTGAATGAAGAATCAATATTTGACACCAAAGATATAGGAGAAATAGAAGGTGGTGGACATCTTGAAAGAATGTCTGGAACAATATTCTTTTTACCTTCGATAAACAATATTTCAGGGTTAAATGCGTTAACCTTTACAGCCCATCTGGCCAATTTATGTGTCAGATCCTTACTTTTGAAAATTTGCACCAGAGGTTTGTGATCTGTATAGATCTTTATTGGATACCCATAAACTATATTTCTGAATTTAGACACGACCACGTTATCGCCAAGGCTTCTCTATCAATCGAGCTATAGTTTCTCTCGGCCTTGCTCAACATTCTTGAAGCGAATGATATTGGTCTGTCGTTACCATTTGAATCTCTCTGTGCGAGAACTGCCCCTAAACCTATTCCACTGGCGTCTGTGCATAAAATGAATTCATTATTGAAGTTTGGAAACTGCAATAAAGGTTCTAAGATTAACTTTTGCTTGAGAACATCAAAAGCTTTTTGTTGTTCTTCTTGCCATACAAATGTCACACCTTTTCTGAAAAGAGCTGTGATCGGCTGTGCAACAACAGAAAAATGAGGAATAAAATTGCGATAAAAAGATGTGAACCCTATGAAAGAACGTGCTGAGCTAATATCTGTAGGTACTGGAAATGATTTGAGTACTTCTAACTTACTAGGATCTGCAGACAGACCTTCACTACTAATAAGGAACCCTAAATAGACTAATGACCTTTTGAAAAAGTTCGCTTTTTCCAACTTAATTTTAAGCTTCGCTTTCTTTAAAGCATCAAACACTAACCTTAAACTACGATAGTGTGAATCTATGTCTTTAGAATAAACAATGATGTCATCAAGATAGATGAGCGCGTGAATACCTAACAGGTGAGAAAGAGCTGCTTCCATTAATTTACAGAAGACCTGTGAAGAATTTCTAACTCCATTTGGAAGTAATTTATAATGGTAATGTCCTCTATGTGTAGAGAATGCGAGGTATGGGCGACTATCTTTATCGACTTCTACGCCATACGGATTTGAATTAAGATTCAGACTTGAATAAACTTTGGAATCACTTAACTTAGAAATCGTATTTTGCACATCTGGCAATGCAGTTTGTAAAGGAACAACATATTTGTTTAATCTTCTAAAATCTAAAATAACTTCCGGTTTTAGACTCCCTTTGACTGGAAGAACTAAGAGTGGATGCGAGTGCGGTGAATCAGAGGATTCTATATATCCATCCAACATGCATTTATTCACCCAGCTATCAATATCTGACTGAAATTTGTGCGGAAGAAGGTAGTTTGGAGTGAAAATATACATCGGACGATCGGACGTTAATTCTAAATTAAACTTACCCAAAGGACATACGTCGACACTCTGTCGTTACTAAGAGCAACTACTTCTCTGTTTTCTATTAAGAAATCAAGGATGGTTTCTAACTGTGACGCATCCTGTAACACCACTAAATCCGCTTCTTTCTTCGACTTTGAAAGCAAAATTTCCCTATAAACATCGCGTAATTCAGCGCTAGAAAGACCCTCGGATGTATCTATCCGGTTTATGTTTGAACAAGAACTACGAAAACCCAAAGAATTTGCTTTAGAAACCCTTGTATTTTTATCCATAGTGACTGGAGCTGAACTTAAATTAACACATTTGACTAAAATTGTGCCATCTTTTACACCACTTAACACATTGGCAAAAATGACATTTGAAACAATATTCTTCTCAGAAACGAGATAAACTTCTTCAGGGGGTAAGGTTCCCGCCTTTGAACGAACGTCAACGGACAAAATCGTCGTTGAATAAGCATTAAATTGAACGGTACTCGGCAAAAACAAATCATAACTTTCATCATCGAAAATTGAAAGTTCATGAATATAAGACTCGTGCTCGAAATTAATAGATTGCGTTTTGCAAAAAGAAACAGTAGGATCGACTTTAAAATCGTCGTTAAGAGCATTTTTATCATGCGATAATGGATTAAAAACAGAATTTTTTATCATCAAGGAGCGGACTCCACACAGTTAAAGGAATACTACTTGTGCCCCTTTCGTCATTCATAATTAACATTTCATTCTTTAAATCAAAAGAAATGGGCAACGAAGCGAGTACATCAGTGCCTAACAACATATTCCCACTGAAAGTACACTGGTTGTTAACTATGATTACATGAATATTGAACAGTCTATCGTTCAACAAAAGCTGGAGTTTTACGCGACCTAAATTTGGGATCACGTTTCCAGATATGGATTTCAGCACTATGTTATCCTCTTTCAATTCTAAAGGATAGTATTTTCTTAACCTTTCGAACGTCCCCTGACGTAATAAAGAAACACCCGACCCAATGTCTAAATAACTTGACATCTCGTAGATAAACTCATACTCTACCGTGAGTTTTACTTTTAGAAAATAGCTCTTGCCTACTACAGGATTATCATCTATTTTATACACATTTGAAACAGACGATTTATTGAAAATATTAGTAATATTAGCCTCTAATGGCGCAACTACGACGTTCTGAGGCAGAAAACTCGTAGCCTTTCTCAAAAATTCGACTTAGGAAAATAAGAAAACTGTTCCTGATTTTGATCAAAAATCGGCGGATTACGGAAATTTGAGCATCGATTTCGTACTGATTGATGCGGAAAGAATTATTAGAATACATTGCATGCCTTTGCGAGTTATATTTCTCAGATTTGTAATGAAATTGCTTATTTGGATTATAATTAGGATCCAATAAGTGCACTTGAGACTCTAAATCGTTCTCAGAAAATTGGTACGTGTGCGGAGAATTGTTTCTACAACCTTTGTTTCCGGCGTTTCGCAGCTCGGTTTTTGAATAATTATTTGACCTACCTGTCATGCGTCTATCATAATTTACACTCTTATGATATGAATTTGGCATATTGTAGCAATGATTTACCTGGTAACTTCCCCTTGAGTTACTTTGACCCCTATGAAAATTAGAATTTGAACCCCTATGAACATTAGAATTTGAACCCCTATAGAAATTCGTCTGATTTCTTTCGTAATTTTCACGCTCGACTGGCGTTATAACTTTCACCCTCTTAATACCCTGAGGTGAATAAGGTTCCCAGAATGTGCCCTGGCAATTTCTTTGAGACCCCCGCATATGTGGCTTGTAACACATTGAACAAAAAGAATTGAACACGCATTCAGAAGTATGGTGGGCATGTCTTTCACAGTTACGACAAAACACACCTTTTTGCGTATTCTGAGGCTTTGGAGATAAGGAATTTGCATTTGAAAATGACTTTTGAGGATTCCGAGGCTTACTTTTTACTGTATGAGCCTGGTGAAAAGATTGTGGAGCCACATTTTTCTCAGTTTGTGTGTGATACACTGTGGTAGAAAAATTTGGATTTGGAGCTTTATTTGACGCTGATGCAATCTTGCCATTATTTAAAGAGTGAGTTTTCTTCAAATAAGTTTGAATCTGCTTCGGAATTGAATTATTAACATCGAAATCTTCGTGAATGACCCGTTGAAATTGAGGTTAGCATTTGAATATAACATAGAAAACAAGAGTAAACGACGCTGCTCGTCACTAAACTTTACTTCATGCATTAACTCCGCTGAATCAAGGAAAGTTTGTAAAACTTTTTGAGCTTCCGTTATGAACTCTGGAAGTGAGTGATTATGAGACCATTTTACATTTATGAACTCACTGAAAGCTTCGAAAGAACTAATAGAGACCAAAGGATTTAAGCAATATGACAGATTCTTTTTGAAATCTTCCCAATTATCAGCCCGGAAGAGTTCCGGTGTATTTCTTATAAGATATGAAGCATTCCCCTCCTTCATATTCACAAAACGTACATAGCTCCGTATTTCTCGACATCGGAGGTTATCTGTTCATCTTGGAAGTATAAATCAATAGCCGTAAACCAAGATCCAAGCTCCGGTCCAACCCAGGAGTTGTTTATAAACCCTACCAACAGAGGTATGTTGGGCTTAGAATGTCTCAAACGGTCAATGTTCAACGTTTGACGCTCCATGTTTGAAGAATTATTTAACTGAGAAAAAGAATGATTATTTAAATCGACGGTTTCAGCCCCGTGAGCTATCTCTTCAGGAGGACTTTGCTCCGTTATATCGTTTGAGGAAACTTCAATATTGTCCTCTGTATCAGAAGGCATTTAAAAATGATGAATAATTTACGACCAGAAAATATTAAACCCTATATTCAAAAAACACGAAAAATTCCCACAACAGCAGAAAATAGAAGGAAAATAATACAATAAGAAACCACGTAAGAATGGAATGCAAAAACTTACTCTGGCGTACACTTTCTGGCAGTTGCTTCAATGAATACTTCTGGACATAAATTAGTAAATAATGAAAAGGACATTTGCCTTCAATAATAATAAATATTAAAATATATATAGTAAAAAAAAATAAATCTTTTTATTTGTAATAAAAAATAAATAAATTAAATTCACTCTTAATATTTAGGAAAAACTCTCCCAAAAACAATGCCTTATATCCTCGTTCCGATGCAGCAGAGGAAAACTTCTTTTCGATTTTTATGTACAGTCTCTGATCATTTGAAAATCTGAAATTGTGGATTTCGCTGGAAGGATGCAATCTCTTCTTGACAGGTACCTCAAAAACAATAAAGAACATAAATATACATATAAATAAATATATATAAACAAAAAAATATGTTTATACTGAGAACCAATATATATATATATATATATATATATATATATATATATATATATATATATATATATATATATATATATATATATATATATATATATATATATATATATATAAAATTATTTAGTACTTGTACTTGAGCTTGTACTTGACCTCCACGCAAATTTAAAATATCCCAGATTTCATTCAGATAGCACACTTCACACAAGTCACCTTTTGTGGCTATAATAAATTTGTGAAAACAAATGGATAAATTTTTATTTGAGTTGAAAAATTTTCATACAAAAAAATACAAAACTTTTTCACTGCAACTGGAATTTCTCTCTCGCAAACAGTAGGAGAGGAAATGAGGAAGAAGAAATATTTTTAATTTTTCTGCAAAATTTTATTTGCAGTTGATAACACGTCAATGTAAGGATTTTAGTATAGAAAGAAACTATTACGCATAAGCCTCTCACATTCGTACAAGTGATACACAAACTATACAGTATGATATATGTTCATAAAATATATGACATATATGTAAAATATATAAATTTCAATAAATATTTATATCAATATTTATTCTAGTAGCATTTCAGAACATTTTAAAAACA